>PVKE010009819.1:0-18387 GCA_004027555.1 Craseonycteris thonglongyai | reverse complement strand
ATTAGGCAGTGTTTCCTGAGCCAGTGTGACCATGCATATCTCTTCTCAGAACACAGGCTGTGAAAAACTGCTCTACCAATTGGCCTGTGGAGGAGTTCATAATTCTGCCTACTGGGTGGTAAAATTTAAGCTCCACCTCTTGAAATGTGAATAGCCAAATTATAAATGCCAGATCAAATATCCATGAGCGTATAATCAATACCAGATATATTACTCTACTTATCAAAGTTTCCCTGATATAATTCAGACTTTTCTGTTCGTGTAATATAAAGGCCTGTCCTAAATTAATGATGCCATAAATCATTAGAGAAAAGCACACTCTGCTTGGATTGTTATAATGTGGCATATTTTCCCAGTCTTTTTGGGAGAGGCAGAGATTGGGAGCCCTTATTAGACATCTTACCAGTATGCCACCGCTCCTTGCCCTTGTGAATGTTGTTTTCTCAGTCTTTAATGTTATAAATAATATTTTCACATTGGCAGAGACTCAATGTAAAAAAACAAAAACAAACAATCAAACCTGGGGAAAGAAAGGAAGGGGAGTTATTGATTCACATAAATTGTGCAAGGCAGGGAAGGGCAGGAATACAGCGGAATCAGGCCTTGGAAAGAGCAAGGACTCTCCCAAGTGACCTCTGACCTCTTTTGTCTGCTTGTTGGCCGTATCATTCATTTTTCAGTACTTCATTTCTTCCATGTGCCTTGAATGTGGCTGCCAAAAGCTTATTGCCCGACATTTTTATTTGTTTAATATCAGAGAGCTATAGACTGTATGTAGTCTTTTCCTTCTTATTTAGAAAATCACAAAGGAAGATGATGACTAGCCCTTCTTGGATCATTTGCCATCTGAACCAATCACTATGGCCCCAAGAGCAGGGCCATTGAAGAAGATGGCAGTTCCCTGTGGGAGCATTCCAGGTGAGAGTAGAGGAGGGTGCAGTTCTTCTCATCAGAAACAAGGGAGGCAAACTATTCCTTGAATGATAAATGTCTTCTTCAAAAACCCGCAGCCCCCACCCCCCATTCTTTATTGACTGTGTCATTCCCAGGTCTCACCTCAGGGCACCTAGAAGCTTTCCAGACCCTCCCCGCGTCATAGCCCAACTATCCTGAGAGCTTAGAGGGGGTTCAGCAAGTGAAGGCAAAAGACAACACCTAGAAGGATGAGCAGAGCAAACTATTTACTTTGCTTGCATACTTACGCGTAAGGCCAGCTATATTTTGGGAGGCTCTTCTATGGTACTGGTGTGTGCAAAACAGAAACATCTGTCCTTTAACTTTGCTACTTGCAAGGAAATCTATTTACTAGGGGTCATTTGTGTCTGCCTGTGGTGATTTCTTAAATCTTTTCCACTCCAGTGATTCTGTTAATTTTCCTTGTTCTTGATGCCCCAGCACTTGTGACATTTAAGTTCAGTTCCAAATTAGTCTCTTGTCTCCCTTCTCTTTTGTAGGAATGAAGAGAAGGAGAGGAGAGATGAAACTTCTGTGTCTTTTCTTCTATCTGAATATTGCTAGTTGTGGATCTCTGTCATTTTATTAAAATTACAAGCATTGGGGAAGATGGGATGGCTCAGTGGGTTAAACAATTGCTTTGCAGCCCTGGGGACAGAGGATCAAATCCCAGCCCCAGCCTGTGCAGACCCATCTGCTGAACTGGGGTGTGCTTCCCAAGTGGGAGGCCCTCAGTTCAGTTCTAGCCCCCTGGTTTGGATCTTGGTTTGAGGGGGTGTGCCTCCCATGCAGAAGGCCCCCAGTCCAGTTCTTGCCCTGTGCAGCCTCTGCCCACCGGTGTGGAACAAAACTGTGTTGAAAACTGATGATGTACAAAGATGGAGTCTGCTCTGGGCCCTTCCCACTCTCTGTCTCTGTCTAAAACAATAAAATAAATCTTAAAAAAATTTCAAGCATTATGATTCTGCTATCATTAAAACTTTGTTAACCTCCCTTGCTGGTTGTGGATGGACTAGAGTTGTGTAATTATAAGAAATCAAAAAATTGGAGTTTGAATTTCATTTGATAAGGTTTTATTTGATAAGTTAATACACAAATAAGACATTTTTAACATTTTTTTCTGCTAATGCCTATAGCATGATAATATCAACAAGTATTTTATAAAATTTTAGAGTGCAGAAATTTAGAAATTACCTCAATAAGTACCATGTTTCTCAAAGATGAGAAAAATGAATGCCCAGACTGGTGAAATGCAAGAGTGAGTTGAGAAATAGACATCTTGGCTCTCTCCAGGCCAGGGATTTTTCTAGTTTATATTGATACTTCTTACATCTTAAATCAAGTGGGTAATTAGAAACCTTATGTTTTAGTAATTTATTTAGATTAATCATTGTGTAGAAGCATAGATCAGTGGGTACTAACTTATGGTAGTAAATATAGAAACAATGTTAAAAGAAAAGTTAGCTTTAGGGCTTTCTCTCTTGAAATTACTTGATTGTAAACACAGTTTTAAATCCTTTTCTTTCCAACCTCCCTCTTCTCTTACTTCCAGTCTTTCTCTGGTGTACTGATCATTTTAGATGGTCAGCAGGCATCTTAGCATCTGGTTGCCTGAAATTAAATATATCTCCTCAAGAAATTACCTTTGTTTTGAAGGATACTGTTTAAGAAGAACAAATAAACTCGTATAATAAGAAGATTTGTCAATAATGCATGAAAATCATAGAAGCTTGACATGGAAACTTCTCTCATGATTCAATTTAAAACTGTAATGTATTTCTTTTTATAGGATCAGAGCTTATATTTGCTTACATTTTTGTAGAAACTTTATAGATTGTTAAGCACATTCATAGATATATAATCTTATTTTATTAGCATTGCCAGACTTAGGAAATAATGGAACCCAGTTAAATTTGAATTCTAGATACATAACAATAATTTTTGTAGTGTAAGTATGTTCCAAATATTATATTAGACATACTTATACTAAAAATTATTTTTGTTTATTTGGAATTTAAATTTAACTGGATATCCTGTATTTTATTTGGCAACTCTATACTTGATCCTCTAATAATTATATTTAGTTGGTAAGATAATATCTCCATTATACAAATGAAAACTTTAAATCTAAGTGGCCTACTATGTGTTAGATCCTGGGCTATTCATGAGCATGACATGATGTGTAATTTATAGATCTTATCTTTAAGGATAATGCAGTAAGACATTAGGAAACCCATCAGTGATATGTGTATGTATATATATATATATATATATATATATATGTGTGTGTGTGTGTGTGTGCACATGTGTGTATACATATATATACACACACACATACATACATACACACATAAACAAACATACACACATATAAAGAATATGGTACTGTTATAGAGTCCTATAGAAAGGGCACCTAACCTAATAATGGCCAATTGGAATGTTTCCTGAGGTGGAAACACTCTTATTGAATCTTGAATGAGGAATAAATATTAGGTCCAGATGAGGTTTGTTAAGGAAGAAAGAAAGAGGTGAAAAGTTATTCTGTTTTACTTAAGGAGCTGCATATTTTTAGTATGACTGATGAATTTGAGTTGGGGAGTGGCAATAGATAAGTCTAGAGAGGTGAGCTAGAGTCAAATCATGAATTGATGTGCATAGTTCTATGTGTTCTTTTTGGGGGGGCAGCTGTTACCCTTCAAGATGAAATTATCCAATTTGAGTTTAAGTATGAGCATCAAGTTGCAGTTAAGGAGAATGTATTAGAAGGAACGATACTTAAGGAATATCATTTATTCAATACATTTTTTTTTGAGAGCTAATTCAGAACTACGTAGGTACAAATTGGGAGGTTTCCAGTAATTTGGGTGACAAATGAAAATGTTGAGAACTAAGAGAATGGTCATTAGGATGGGGAGATATAGATCTTTGGATATTAAGGACATGAATCAACAGAAATAGATTATTAATAAGGCTTGGTGTATGAAGGATAGAACTAAGTAAAGTCACTGGAAGCTTGATTGATGAGTGACAGTATTCATTGCTATAAGAAATAATGTTGGGAAAGCTGGGATGGCTCAGTGGGTTAAACGCTCACTTTGAAGCCCCGAGGACCGAGGATTGAATCCTGGCTCCGGCCCAGGCAGACCCGCATGCTGAACTGGGGTGTGCTTCCCGAATGCGGTGAGGCCCCCAGTTCAGTTCAAAAAAAAAAAGAAATAATGTTACATGGGAGGAGAAAAAAATACTTTTCTGTTTGGATGTATTCAGCTTGATGTGCCTGATGTGCCTGTAGGGCTTCCAAGGAGAGATATTAAGGGGGGCAATTTACTTAAACATCAAACCTGTAAATGAGATCTGGGCTGAAAATTCTTCATGATTAATGAGTCATGAGCTTATTAGAGCTGCTTGTTGAAATTATAGGTGAGAATGAGATCGCCCAGGGAGTGTCTGGTGTCCAAAGTGTGGTTGCCAGATAAAATCCCTAGGGAAAGCCAACATTTAAGAAGCAAAATGTGCAGAGAAAGCAAACAATCCAACAACAACTGCGAACTAAATGAGAATGTCTGAGAACTACAGAAAAACCAAAGAAGATGCTTTTAGAGGTGTAGAGATCCAACTTGTCAAAAAAAATGAGAACAGATAAAGTAAAAAGAGAATTGGGAAAAAAAAAATGTTGTCTTTGGCCATGCAGCAAAGGTTGCTGATCTTGATTTAATGAAGACTGGCTTAGAAAATGAGGTGAACTGGACCACAGGTGGGATCCACTTGTAAACAGAGTTGTAGAGGAGTTTAGAAATATCACAATACTTGCCTAACTCTGTTCCTTGGAGCATTAATACAGTGAGAAATTTGCTGTAAAAAAATAAATTTTGGAAAATTTTATATTATGTTAGCATATTTAATATTCTGAGAAAGCGTGAAACAATGAAACCTGCCTAATTTTGATTATCTTAGTGTTTTCAATATATATTATTTTTTCATGTAATAAGAATTAATGTCATGGAACAGTTTAGGAAATTCTTGGCTAGCAGAAATGAGGCAATAGCTGCTAAAAAGTGACCAGAATTGTCTTAAGGAATACATGAATACTGACACAGCCTTTTGGCTATAGTTGTTCTGACAACAGTACATTTTGACAAATCCTGCTAGTCAATAAAGTGATTCACCCACCCCCCAAGGGGAAAAAAAAATCTTAAAAAAGCAGGGTGTTATTTTTAACCACAAGTGATTGAAGCAATATTGTGGGTTATCTAAAAATAAAACAAAATCTACTTTAATCTTAGCACTCTGATATAACCATTGTTAATGCATTTTACATATGTAAGCTTAGAAAAAAAAATGAGAACACATTGCTTACATTGTTTGCTGATCTAGATTCTCCTTACCTCCATCAACTATGACTCTGTGTGCCAGGAGACTTTTAGAGACTGCAGCATTGCTTATTGGGAAGCTTACTGGTCAAAAGTCATGTGGCCATTTCCCCTTATTCTGGAAAATTTTGATTAGTAAATTAATTTACTGGTTTCTAGGCCTTGGGCTTTACTATTTTGACTTACAGGATACTTTAAACTAGAATGAATTCAGAAGCATAAAAACTTCTACAAAATTCTAATGTCTCTAATGTCTCCCCAGGAAAATTGTGCATGCTATTTTGTAGCATTTTATTTAGAAAACAGCAGTGACCTGGCTTTTTATGGAGTTTGGGCATGGATGAAACTGTGCTGATGACCAGAAGTATGTTTCCCCAGCTAAAATTTCTGATAAAAATTAAAGAATTTTCCCTAAAGAGGAGAAACAAGCATGGTAATGTGTGGTTTGAATCTTGATCTTGCAGCCATATGCATATTTAAAAAACAGTTGAACTTGGCATCTTTTTAAGTCTCTGTATAGAGATCAATACCATCATGTAAAATTTCCAGGGGATCCATTTTAGAGAAAGATTATTGGCTTATTAAATCAATATTTTGTTGTTGGATATTTAGGAAGTTATAATTGTTCATTATTGTATATAGTACATCTCCCAAATCCTTTTACACAACATACACTCAATTACATACACTCATTTGCAAACATATACACATTATCTTTTCACATGGTTCTCTTTTTTCTCCTTCGGTATAAGTTTTAGAGGCAGGAATGTTGGGCTAAGGGAAACATACACTTATAATTTTAAACTACGGGATGCTGCAATGGCTCAGTGGGTTTGGTGCTCATTTGCAGCCCCAGGGTCTGAGAGTCAAATCCCCGGCCTATGGGAACCCATATGCTGAACTGGGGTATGCCCCAGTTCAGTTCTCACCAGCATGAGTTCCATGTGGGAGGCCTAGTTCCTGCCCTGCACAACCCTGCACCCACCTGTGGAATGAAACTATGTAGAAAACCAATGATATGCAACTATGGACGCTGCTCTGCCTCACCCCCTCTTTGTCAAAAACAATAAAAATAAATCTTAAAAATTAAAAAAAAAACTCACTATACATAATGCCGAATGGCTTTCCTGAAAGGCTGTACCAATCTATTTATAAATATCGAACATCAGTGGTTGTTATTGTTTTACTATTTGCCAAAATAAACTCAAATTTATTAAATTTTTATTATTTATTTATGTATTTATTTATTTATTTATATTTTTTGTTAAATTTATTGGGGTGACATTGATTGATATCAATTACATTATTTCCAGGTGTACACTTCTACATTACATTGTCTATACGTTGCATTATGTGCTCACCACCCAGAATCAGCTCACTTTCCATCACCGTGTTTGATCCCCCTCCCTACTCCCCCCAACTCTCCCACCCACGTCCCCCCTTGCCCAATTTTTATTTTTTATTAATAATAAATTTAAACATCTCTTCACAAGCCATTGTACTATATATTTTTATTTACTTCTTTTGGAATCACTTGTACGTATTCCATGACCAGTTTTTCTTATTGCTGCATTTGCCTTTTTCTTATTGACTTTCAAAGATGTTATTATATTAAATATATTAATCTTTTGTTCATTATATATATTCCAAATATTTTTACTAGTTTTCCATTTTCTTGTAACTTTTCTAGTGATTAAGTTTACTGTGGGAGTCAAGTCTAGCAATTTGTCTTTTATGATTTTTGGCCTTGCTATTTTGCTCATACATGTGATAACAATAGTAGACATCTATTGATTTGGCTTGCTCACCATTTTTTCCTCCCTCAGTACCAGTACAGCAATTTTCTTTTGGGACATATCCTCTCCTCAACTCCAGGTCATCCCATGAGAGTTCTTGGTCATGAAGCACTCTCTTCTCTGCCTCAGGAGTGGCTTTATGATCAGAATGCCAATTAGATCACATGTTCTTCCCCTTGGCCTTAGTGATTTGTTCTGTGGTAGTCATATGCCCAGAACTAGGTTAAAATTTTCCAAAAATTTAATATGTTAGCCATTGGATTAGGGGTGGGGAGTGAAAGGGAGGATCATATTTTCTTTTGGATAACAAATTATATTGAAATCACAAGTTGTAGCTTGTTGAAGTCATGTTATTTGCTTCTTCTGTAAAAGACATTTGAGGTCAACGTGAAAAAAAGCAGAGAAAAAGATGAGGTGAAGGATTAGAGATCAAATCAAGCTAAGCCTGAAGCCAGTACTAAACCCTAAACTCTTAGGTACTTACCTAATAGAGGAGTTCTTCCTCATTTTTAAAAGCTAGGTTGAATTGTTAATTGATTTTTTTTTTCTGTCTTGCAACTAAAAGATTGTTAATTAATACCTCAATAAAGTCACGGCCTTTCAAATGCTCAGATTATTATTGTTGTGTAAACGTTGATGGCTACATATTATACTTTGATTTTAATCTGGAAATAGCTATGGAATTAGAAGGAACATAGCTTTGAAACAAAGAGATAGTGCTCTGGTTTCCTAATTAAAGGACTTGAGAATTATTTTCAGATTTGCTACTAAATGATTGCATAGCTATCTTCTGAAAATGGCTACATTGTTAAAGCAGAATATTGAAGTGTTTCTGAGAAAGCTTTGATAAATCACTAAACAGTGCTCTCCAACAGTCTCCTCAAATGAACAGTAGAAATTGAAGATGCACCCTATCAAGCACAGGTGTTGTGATAGGTATTGATTAAATGATTTCAATTGGCTGAAATTCCCTAGAGAGTGTGGCCATGTAACAAATGGTGTCCTTGCCCTCAGTTTAAGCAGTGTATTTAAAGGTAGGTTTGTAGTGCTGGATTACCACAATTGGCTTATTATTGAAGCATATTATGTAGAGCAAAGAAACCACAGAAGTGTTACACCTCATTATGTTACTTATTTTGAATACCAAATACTTTTTAATGTTCAAACACCAGACTTTAAAAATCTAAATAATATGTGCATTACCACTTTAAGCTGTTAAATGTGGTAAAAGAAAAATTTCTTGAATGTAGTCTTTTAACATGGTACATTTTACCCTTCAAAATAAAGCATGTAAAATTTAAGTAATTGAACAACTTGGGTGACAAATCCTCTCTCCTTCCTTCCCTCTTTGCCTCCTCCCTCCCTTCCTTTCTTCCTTCCTTCCTTCCTTCCTTCCTTCCTTCCTTCCTTCCTTCCTTCCTTTTTTATTATTTTAAAGAAAGCCACAACAATTTGACTGTAGTACTGGCTGTATAGCTATTTTCAGCTGAATTGGGTGTTACATTTTGTTTTTTAATGCTGTTTTATTGTCCATATAAACCCATTTCTCTTCTTATAAGATATCTAATATCATAGAATATCACTTCAGAAATGTGGACTAGTAGAGAACAGTGAAGATGAGTTTATAACATTGGCTTTGTATTTTCCCAGATCTTTTAAGTAAATAACTGAATGGTTTCAGTAACATTTCTCAGAAACTTCACGTTCAACTTGGCACTGACATTTTAGAAACAGAAATGAAAGGGGAGAGGAAGAACAATGGGGTAAACAAGGGTTTAAGACAAAAATTGGTATGGATGTGGCATTATTTTATAAAAAAATATTCATTGAGGTATAAAGCAAAAATTAAATGAATTGATTCATTGATTTTCACATTTCTGGCACTTCAGAAATCTCTCTTTTCCCTTCCAAGACAATAACCCTAATAAAAATCCTTATCCTGACCTTTGTCACTGTGAAATTGTGTTTGCTATTCTTGAATTTTCATAAATGAAATCATATAATATAAACTTTTTTTTTTGTTTGGCTACTTATTTTCAATATTTTGTGAGTATTATCATTGTTGAGTGTAGGTATATATATTTTTTCTTTATAACACTATAGCACAATATGCTTCAGTCATAATAAATACTATAATTAGGCAAATCTATAGAGAAAGTAGATTAATTGTTATTTAGAATTGAAGGCAAGAACAGGGATTAGCTATAAAAGAACATGAAGACATTTTTGGGGTAATGCAAATATTCAAAAACTAGACTATAATGATAGTTATGCAATTTTGCAAATTTACTAAAAATTTACAAATTGCACATTTTCAGTTGAGTGAATGTTTTGTTATATAAATTATGTCTAACATTGTTTAAAAAACCCACACAATTGATTTACCTGTTCTGTGATAAATAGACAGAAGGATCGGTTCCAGTTTGCACTGTTATGTGTAAAGGTGTAATAATGAGAACATGCATTCATTTAAGTTGGAGAAAAATTGTTCAGTCATATGCACATAATTTTCATCTTCATTACTTTTTATAATACTTCTGTAATGCAGAGTTTATTTATTGCTAAAAGTTTTACACTTTATTATATTATTAACCTTTAAAAAATTAAAGAAACCCAGGATGATCATACTTACCAACCATGACTAAAAAATTATAATACCTTATCATTTGCCTTAGGTAGTTTCCTTTTCTTTTAAAAGTATTAAAATTTTAGAAACACAATTTAAATCATTTCCTAATCTTCCATAGCCTATTGTCTTCTCTTCCTTTCTAGGAACTTCCACTATTATATAATTGGTATATATCTTTTTTTATGCTTTTTTCTCTGGTACTTAACAGAATATAGACATTAATTCATGATCAGTGTGGTTATGTAATAAAGTATTGTCTTCTTCATTAGTACCTGGCATATAGTGACTTTTCACTAAATAGTAAATAAGTGTATTTAAAATAACATTTATGGGAAAAGCTGAGATGGCTCAGTGGGTTAAGTGCTTGCTTTGAGGCCCTGGGGACCGAGGATTGAATCCCATGTGACCCATGTGGACCCATGTGCTGAACTGGGGTGTGCCCCCAGTTCAGTTCTTGTCCGGACCTATGCTGGAGGCTCCAGGCCTGGTTCCTGCCCTGCGCAGCCCTGTGCCCACCTGTGGAGCGAAACTGTATGGAAAACTAAAGCTGTCAACTATGGAGACTGCTCTGGGCCCTCCCCCTTCTCTCTGTATCTCTCTGTCTCTGTTTCTCTCTGTCAAAAATCAATAAAAAAACAAACAAAAAACATTTAGTTTTTTTCTCATTTATTTTTATTTTCTAATTATATTTTACATACAATATTATATTGGTTTTAGGTATACAGCATAGTGGTGAGACATTTATATAACTTACAAAATTCTTATTCCGATACACCTGCTTCCCATCTGACACCATAATAGTCATTACAGTGTTATTAACTGTATGTCCTATGCTGCACTTTACGTCCCTGTGACTATTTTGTGACTATAAGTTTGTACTTGTTGATTTTTCCCCCTTTTTCACCTACCTCTTTCAACCTTGTACCATCACCCCAACAAATCTTTTACCCATCTGATGCCACCCATAGTTATTGCAACATTATTTACTATATTTCCATGTTATACCCTATATCCCCATAACTATTACTTTGTAGCCACTAAACTGGGCTTCCCAATACCTTCCCTTTATTTCACCACCTCCCCCAACTCTCCTATCATCTGGCAATGAACCAAATATTTTCTATATCTATGAATTTGTTCCTGTTCCACTTGTTTATTTTCTTCTTTGTATTTTACATATAAGGAAAGTCAAGTTGCATCTGTCTTTCTCTGACTGACACTCCACTCAGTACAATACCTTCCATGTCTTTTGATTGGAACTTTATTTTTGTTTTTAAGAGTTATTCTGCTGTTTTAGAGAAGGTGTACATGAGAGAGAGAGAGAGAGAGAGAGAGAGAGAGAGAGAGAGAGAGAGAGAGAGAGAGAGAGAGCAAGAGGAAGGACCCAGAGCAGTCTCCATAGTTGTATATCATTAGTTGTAACATGGTTTCATTCCACACAGATGTGGGACAGGGTGGGGTGGGACCCAAACCAGGGCCCTCCTGCATGGAAGGCAAGAACCCTCACTACTGAGCAATCCCAGCAGTTATCAGTTGTGCTGCTGTTCAGCATATGGGGTTACATGGGTTGGGATGGGGAATCAAACCCCAGACCTCACAATTTTGAGGAAAGTACTCAACCTCTGAATTATCCTGGCATCCCTGAGTAGAGCTATTATTCAATTTAAATTGCAGGTAATTGTTGTTATGCAGCTATTGCCATTTTATTATTCATAAATTTGCTCTTTTTCCCATCTTAAAGTAATACCTCTTAACATTCCTTGTAATACTGGTTTGGTGGTAATAAACTCCTTTAGCTTTTTCTTGTTTGGGAAGCTCTTTATTTGTCCTTTGATTTTGATTGATAGCCTTGCTGGGTAGAGTAATCTTGGTTGTAGGTTATTGATTTTCATCACATTGAATTTTTTCTGCCACTCCCTCTGGCCTGAAAAATTTCTGTTGAGAAATCAGCTGACAGACTTACAGGAGCTCCCTTATAAATTACTAGTTGCATCTCTTTTGCTGCTTTTAGGATTTTCTTTGTCTTTAACCAAGGCCATTTTAATTATATAATGTATCTTGGTGTGAGTCTATGTGGATTTATCTGGTTTGGAACTTTCTGTGCTTTCTGTGACTGTTTATCTGTTCTCTTTGCCAAGTTAGGGAAGTTTTTAGTCTATTTCTTCAAATAGGTTCTCAATTCCTTGCTTTCTCTCTTTTTCTTCTGGTAGTCCTGTGATGCAAATGTTGTTATGCTTGATGTTACACCAGAGACCCCTTAAACCAGGGGTCTCCAAACTACGGCCCATGGGCCAGATATGGCCTGCGAGGACCTCTCATCCAGCCTATGGAGACCTTTTTATCTGAATAAAATAATATTAAATAAATAATTAAAAACAACATCTATGTTTTGATTCTTTTTTACTTGGACCTCGAGTGTGTAGTCGGCTCCCAAACTGCTGTTTGATAGTTAATGTGGTCCGCGGGCTGAAAAGTTTGGAGACCCCTGCCTTAAACTATCCTCGTTTTTTTTTGTTTGTTTTTTCCTGTTCTGACTGGATGTTTTCTGCTATCTTGCCTTCCAATTCACTGATTTGATCCTCTGCTTCATCTAGTCTGCTGATAATTCCTTCTATTGCATTCTGAGTTTCCGTTATTGTATTGTTCATTTCTGACTGGTTTTTTGGTTTTGTTTTTTTTTATGATTTCTATGTCCTTCTTTATGCCTGTTGAAGTTTTCACTAAGTTCCTTGACCATCCTTATAATCATCATTTGGGCTCTGTATCTGATAGGCTGCTTGCTTCTATCTTGTTTAGTTCTTCTGGAATTTTCTGCTGTTCTCTTACTTGAGATGTATTTCTTTGTTTCCTCATTTTGGATTTCTGTGTTCATTTCTGTGTATCAGGTAGATCTACTCTGTATCCACATATGGCTGGATAGCCTTATGTAGTAGGTACCCTATGGGCCCTTTTCACCATCACCCCAAGTTGCCTTTGCTGGGTGCTGTTGTAGATTCTGGTTTGGTGCCAGTGCTGTGTCTGGGGCTACTCAGCAAAAGTCCCAGAGCACACCAATGCCATTCACTGCCCACCTGGGGCCTGTGGACTTAAATAGTTTTTAAGAAAGATTGCAATGTGGGCAGAGCTGACTGCTTACCTGAGAAACTGCCTCTGGCATTGGCAGTTTTGGGTGAACTGGGTTTCCCAGTGAGTCAACAGGGTAGAGTAAGCAGAGCTCACCAGACCAATCAGGTTCAGATTTGGCCATGCGGGGGTGGGAGCAACACAGGAATGATGGCATCTACCAGCCCACTGCATGGGAGGAGGACCCACCCAGGAAAAATGTTGACTGTCTTTTGCCCAAAGCCACGTACCTCAATCTGCTCCCATTTTCCCCCAATGCCCCTTGAGTCACTGTCTGCTAGAGCTCAGGATGAGTACCTGTGAATGACTGAGTCTGCACAGGCACTTTAAGAAAATGTCTGGGTTTTCCACAATCTTCTGTTCCAGCTGTATGATTGTATCCCTACTGTTTCTCTTAGTCAGATGTTGTGGTGCTCCTCTCCCCAGCACCAGTGCTCCAGGCTGAGAAGCCTGGTACAGGGCTTGGGTCTCTTATTCCTCTAAGAGGGGGAACCTCCATAGCTGATTAATTCCTCCTGATTTTCTACCACCACTAGAGGTTTAATTTCTTCTGCATCTGTGCCCTTCCTACCAGTCTCAATGTGGCCTCCTCTTTTTTGTGTCCTCAGTTATAAAACTTCTGTTCAGTTAGGCTTCAGATAGTTCTCCAGGTTGGTTGTCTAATAATTTAGTTGTAATTTTAATATGCTCACAGAACCAAGCAGGTACAGTGTTTACCTACTCCACTATCTTGGATCTTCCTAACATTTAGTTTTTAGATTGCAGGAGAAATGCATACTCAATGCAAAAACTTGGTTAAGCGTAGAAAATCAAAAAGGGAAACCAAAACTAATCTCCTCAAATCTGACCATTTGAATACAACTTTTATTAATGTTTTGTCATAGTTTTCTTATAATTACTTATACATATACATATGTATATATAGTTTTATAAATGATATAGTGAATATACTTCTATTTCACCTATTTTAATAAATAATTTAATATTTATTTTTTACCTCTGTGTCAGAAAATTTTACTAAGTGCATTATATATATATCATGTCATTAAAATATATTGTGACTACATTTATCTGCAACATGATTTGTTGTGACTGCATAGTAGTCCTTTGCATGTATTTATGGTAATTTATTTTAATAATTCTTTATTCTTGAACATTAGTTTGTCTTCTAATTTTTGTTTCTCTAAGTAACAAATAAATTTTATATACTATATTTTTCAGTGTATAAGACATCCCATGTATAAGATGACCCCTACTTTTCTAACACAGCATTAAGAAATCAATACATGAGTTACTACTGTGTATAAGATGAACCCCAATTTTTGGTCTAACAGTTTTAGACAAAAGTATTGTCTTATACATGTAAAAAATATGGTATGTGATTCCTTAAGAAATTTTATATTTGTATGTATAAAATACACACACACACACATATATATCATTATTATTATCATTTTTTTTGTATTATATGTAACTGATTAATTCCTTAGGATAAAACCATAGGACTATAACCATAGGGCCAAAGAATAGATACATTTTAGAGTTTTGTGATTTATTTTGCCAAAAGAAACTTCAGAAAACTCATACCCTTTTAGACTCTCACTGCTAGTATAAGAGCCCAGCTTAACACAAAGAGGTAGGTTGTGTCTCAATATAGGAAATGGCATTTCAAAAACTAGCTGTCCTCGGGGAAACCGGGATGGCTCAGTGTATTAAGCGCTCACTTTGCAGCCCTGGGGACCGAGGATCGAAACCCAGCCCCGGCCTGTGTGGACCCATATGCTGAACTGGGGAGTACCCCCAGTTCAGTTCTCACTGGGGTGAAGACTCCAGCCCAGTTCCTGCCCTGTGCAGCCCCATTCCCACCTGTGGAATGAAACTATGTGGAAAAACAAATGATGTGCAACTATGGAGACTGTTCTGAGCCCTCCCCCTTCTCTCTGTCTCTGTCTCTGTATCTCTCTCTCTGTCAAAAACAATAAAAATAAATCTTTAAAAAAAACACACAAAAAACCTAGCTGTCCTAGAGATATTTAAGCAGATAAACAAACATATGTCAGTGATACTGGGCACTCATATGGGGTGGCAGGTGGTTTTGATAAATTTTAATGACCTTTTCAACTCCTGAATTTGTAAAGATACTATATTTCCTGTCCCTCATTCCTCACTGCTTAATTCTCTGAAAACAACATATTAATAAACACTTGTTGATCTTAAAGGCAAGATTACATTCTGGTTTCTATTTACAATTCTCATTAAGTCTAATGTTTGCTTTCCCAAGTAAATAAAATGACATCTCTTCACTATTTCTTTATGACTAAATTATTTCTAAAAGGAGCCTCAGTACTCTATCCATAAGAATGGTCCCAGGGGAAGCCAGGATGAATCAGTGGGTTAAGTGCTCACTTTGCAGCGCCAGGGACCGAGGATCAAATCCCGGCTCCAGCCGGTGCGGAACCATATGCTGAACTGGGAGCTCCCCCAGTTCAGTTCTCTCTCTGTCTCTGTCTTTGTCTCTGTATCTCTCTCTCTCTCTCTCTCTCTCTCTCTCTCTCTCTCTCTGTCAAAAATAAATAAATAAATAATATAAAAAAAAATAAAATAAAAAAAAAGAATGGTCCCATGGGAGGGATTCTTTTTAAAATTATTTTTGCCACCTTGATAAACTACTCATTATTTTGCTTTTCTGTTGAGAAATGGAATATCTGGACTTAATACTTGATACTTGTAAGATTAAAATCTGTCAAAAAGTTTTCTCTAATGTTTATAATGAGAATAAAAAACTTGATAATAAAAATTAGGAACATATACTTAAAGGAACTTGGTAAGTCTATTTTCACTTTGCTTTTACACTAAATTCTTCTAACTCCAGTGTGGTTACTTATATTTTAGGTTAATGTAAGATAAAGTGGTTAATCAAAGAATTGACTATTTCATAATTAAATCACCATTGAGCACAGTGAAAGTGTGGTTCATTTACTGAACATTATTGACATGGCTATTGAGCTGCAATATCATGCATGTATAAGAAGTGCGACAACATGAGTTCTTTGTCTTTGAACACTGTACAATCAATATTCTATTACCACAATGCTGGTTTTGCTGCAGTGTAGCTAAATTAGTGTGTCAGGTATAGAAATGTTTAAACCACATATTCAAGTAACAAGGATGATACAAGAATTCTAATTATTTTGTTCACCAATTGTGCATTTATCTTTTTCCCCAGTGTTCTTAGACATAGCTTTCAATTTAAAAGTCATTTCTTTATAAATATCTAAAGGAATGTGTTAATTCATGTTATTGTAAATAAAATTATGTGACAAAAATCAAATTTTAGTAACAAATTTGACAGCCTTTGTACAGAGCTCTATAGTTAATATCTAGTGGACATTAGTTCTCAACTTAATATAAATGTAAACCTTTAAAAGTATAGAAATGTAGAATATTTTAAAATATGTAAATGGAATATAAAAAGGTTGCTTAAATATTGCCAATGTTACAAAATAAGTCTAAAGTATTTAGAGTATAACTTATCTACATGATCTTTTAACTAGAAAGTCACTAAGAGGAATAGAAAATATACATATCGTGATAATATATGCAACATATCACCTTAAAAAATTAATAGATATTAATGGTGAGACTTTGAACTTATCTATCCTAAGCATTGTTATAACATTTAAACATTTTTTATTAAAATAAAATTTAAATTACTAGTGGTATATACTATATTTTATTGAGTTTTAGTGTACTTATTTTGTTATTAACACAAATTAAAAATAAGCATTTTTAAATGTATCTCTCAATTTCACCTGTTTTGCAAGATTTTAAATTTTTATCTTGTTTTCTGATTGTAGGATAACATTAGGAATACAGGTATGTGTGTGTCTATGTATTTCTGAAGAAAAAAAAACAGGATTAAGGTGGGTTGAGAATAACAAATATGATATAAACAGCTGCCCAATTACATGTTCTTTTTTTTTATTATTATCAAACATGATGACTTTAGTGATGCTGAACAGTGACGAATTGGTTTTTTAAATAGTCAAAGGATACATTATTAGAAGAGTTTTGTCTGAATTGAATAAAATACATTTTATGGATAGGGCAACTATTTGAATATACTATGTAGGCTATATACCACATGCATATAAATATTTGTCTTGATGGATATGCAGGCTATTCTCTGATGAAAATTTTGGATGGTTACCGGTATGTGTAAAAATGGCTTGATGTTTTTTGGGAACTGCTTTTCTTTCAAGGTTGACATCCTGAGAGTTTTGCTTCTTTTCATTTGGATGGTTGCGAAGAATAGAGATTTAAGTTTTCCTCACTAATGATATTTCAGAGTTTAGTTGTGTGGGCCTAGATGATTAGGCAAATCCAACAAACTGGCCTCAGGAAGCATAAATTTGTTAGGCCCTGGGGGTGGCCCTGGGGGTTTCAACTGAATTTACTTGGGCAGTGACATTGCTTGTTTCTACCCTTGAACAGGATTCAGCCATTCTCCAAATGTCTGCTCTTCTCTTCACCACTTGATTTCCTAAACCCACATTCTTTTATTTTCTCCCTCCTACTTCTGTAGGATATTGGTTTATACAAGGAGGCTGTGCAGAGAACAGCCAGTTATCTCTAGAGCACTGAGGGGAATGTAGATGCAACTGAGAGGGCTGGTGGACCCAAGGACACACAGTCAGGACAAGTAGAGAATGTCAGAGGTGAGAACTGGGTACATGAAGGGTGGAAGTGACTGGAGGTACCAGGGCTTGTTAAGATTTAGCAAATATAGGGACTGGAGAGCAATGCAGAATTTAACTGTAAAGATATAAAGAAAAGAGCATTTTATGCACACCTGACTTTTGTGATTGAGGAAAATTGAAACCTGCTACATAGGAAAAATCACATAAAATGGGAATTTATGTTTGCCAAACCTACTCATCTAAGAAAGGGAGGCTTAACATGCTAAGCAAATTATTAATATTTATTTAATCTCTGAGAATTCATGTGGATCTTGAATATTCTGCATATAATATTGTTTCAGTGGCCATAGTCATCTAATTTGAATTCATACAATGAATCGTATGCTTCATAATGTTTCTTTGTTTTCCATTTGAAAATCTAGAGCATGGACACCTTGTCTTTTGGTAGTCTTCCAAAATGCTTTCCCGCTCTCAGTTCCAAAGTGCATACAGAACGTCTCAGTGAGCTCTCTAACGGTCCTCTCACAATTTGGTAAAATATATACTTACTGGTTAATATAAAACTTCTTTTATTATGATTGTTTGAGGGGATAGATGGCATAATCTTTAGAGGCCAAACTGCTTCTCAATGATTAAATTTAAAGCAATTTTTGGTTTCTTCTAAGAGTAAAATAATTATAAGATTTTTCCAAACATAAACAATGAACTCATGGATAAATTAGACGGTGAAAATACATTGTAATGAGGGTAAAGTTTGAGTATTGAGAGGGAGTCAGAGAGATGGGTCGCATGAATTACTTGGCAACGTGAAACTG
>PVKE010009818.1:0-43886 GCA_004027555.1 Craseonycteris thonglongyai | reverse complement strand
CAGCATTATGGACACACTCAATGGTCTGGTGGTTACCAGGATAGGGGGGAGGAGGGGGGGGACAGTTGTGGGGGGAGGTTGGAGTGGGCACTAGATATAAGGTGATGGAAGGGGAACTGATACTGAGTGATGGGCACATAATACAATGCATGAATGATGTGATATGGACTTGTATAGCTGTAAACTGTCTAATTGTTACCAACCAATGTAACCTCATCAAATTTAACAATAAATTTAAAAAAAGAAAGTTAAAAAGCAAAGTTATCACTGGCTATCATCTTCTCCAATTAAAACAAGAGTAACAGTTGATCAAAAAGTCTACCTGGCCCACTAGTACATTAAACTATTAGTGCTCTGTAAACACACTACAGAAAATAAAAAACGTACCCATATGATAGTCAAGTACAGGAATGAAAGCTAGTTTTTATCTGGAATGTTAACTCTCAGACTTCAATAGCACTTAACAAAAGAATTTTTTCTTTCAGAAAAGAGAGAATTGCATCAAAGAAACTATTTGTCAAAGGGAGTAGGAAGAGCAAATAAATACAAAAAACATACACAAAACTTCATCTCAATTTTTTCTGGATAACATCAAGAACCTCTCCAGTTCACTATTGACAAACCAAATACCAACTTTAGGAAAAAGTCCAAATTAGCTGAAGAAACTATAGAGACTGGAAACAAAGACTTAGGGAGAATGGGGGAAAAAGGAAGAAGTGACACAATGGATCAAAGCACAGAGTACTTAAATTAGAGAAAAGTACTGACTAAGAGCACAGGGCCTGGGCCCAGACAATCTTGGTTTAAACCCCAGCTCCCCCTGTTACTAACAGAACTTCAGTCTGTTATAAAATGAGAATAAAGGATGCAAGGATGGCTCAGCAGTTGAGCGCTTGCCTCGCAATCGCGAGGTCTGGGGTTCAATTTCTGGCCCCTACCGGTGCAATCCATATGCTGAACTGCGGCACTACGGGTAACCACGAGGATGGCACAGTGGAGAAAGTTCCCACCTGCCATACGGGAGGCCCCCAGTTCAGTTCCTGCCCTGCTCAGCCCCACATCTACCTGTGTGTAATGAAAATGTCACAACTCATGATGTACAACTATGGAGACTATTCTGGGCCCTCCCCCTTCTCTCTTTCTCATCTTCTTTCAAATAAAATATTTTTTAAAAATGAGAAAAATTATTAATACCCACCTACTGTACTGGGTTGTTGTAAAGACTAAATGAGTGATAATGACTACTAAATGTTAGAAGCATGCTCATGCTTAGAGGCATAATCCTGAAGTGTTAGCTATTAATATCATCCTCCTCCCTCCCCACAGGATTCCACAAATTGATTCCAAGGTTAGGGATCCTGACCTATGTTGAATGTAATGATTATTTGGAAGTGGAGCTTATGCAAAGTCCCACTGTCATAAATGGAATTAGTGCTCTTCTAAAGGAACTCCAGAGACCTCCCCTGCCCTTTCTGCCATGTGAGGGCACTGCAGGAAGTTGGCCATCTTTACACCAAGAAGGGGGTTTCACCAGACATAATCTGCTGGCACCTTCATCTTGGACTCCTCAGCCTCCACAAGTGTGAGAAACAAATTGTTGGTTAAGCCATTCAGTCTATGGGATTTTTGTTATAGCAGCCAAACAGACTAAAATGTTGAGATAATGAAGTTTTCTGAAATGGTCAGATATACACTTAGAACACTAAGAAACCAGGCAAATATGAAACATAAGAAAAAATAGATATTTGGGACAAAAAAAAATATGTACCATAAAATACTGGTGTTTCCAGTTCAAAGCTACCACAAATTAACTTAATTAAAAAAAAAAAAAAAAGAGCAGGGGGTGGAGAGTGGAGGGGTGGGGAGGGGTGGAATGACAGCCTTCTGGGTAGGAAAACTTCCAAAAGAACACTGAGGTAAGGTTTTACAAATTAAGGATATAAGATAAATACTGGTATACTTACCCTTACAGTTCACAGAAATGCTAAGTACTGTTAAGTACCGTGTATCATGATTTAGAAAACTAAATTACTCAATATCACTTCTCTCATTTTTGTCTTTTAAAAATAGCTTTTCCATTACTGAATCTGTACAGCATTATCTTAATTCATATGTAATTACAGTATATAGCAAAAAGTTTCTTGATATCAGATTTTAACCTATTACCTACATTTTGATGATTAAAAATTTATATTTACGGGGAAGCAGGGATGGCTCAGTGGGTTAAGCGCTCACTTTATAGCCCTGGGGATCGAGGATCGAATCCCAGCCCCGGGCCATGCAGACCCATATGCTGAACTTCGGTGTGCTTCCCATGGGGGAGGCCCCCATTGCAGTTCCCGCCCTGTGAAGCTCCCACCCACCTGTGTGGAACAAAACCATGTCAAAAGCTGATGAAGTTCAATTATGGAGACTGCTCTGGGCCCTCCCCCTTCTCTCTTGTCTCTTTCTGTCTGTCAAAAACAATAAAATCTTTAAAAAAAAATTTATATTTACAACTTAATCATCAAGTAGTAGTTTTTAAAAAGTTCATAACAGGAAGAATATAATGAGCAAAAATAATGGCTGTAGTTAAAAACCTGACAGCAACACAAAAATGTAATGAAGAGCTGCAGAAACCAGGGATCTTAAAGGAGGGGTTAGCATTGTTGATGCTGGGTAAAACCTATGGAAGTAAAGAGATTTTAAGTGCCAGATTAACCTCTACCTTCATAAATCCATCCTATCCTCCTGCTGCTCAGCCACTCCTTCACTTGCCAAATTTGGACTCATGCTCATCAGCTGACAAGAAAATGCTGCGTTATCACTTAAAGAACTGCCTTCCAAAAAATAGTTTGGTTTCAGCTGTGTTACTATAGTATCCATATTTATTTTAGCAAATTACTATAATTTTATTAATCAGGAAGAAAAAAAAATCTGAAAAATAAAAGTATTATTACCAAAAATCAGTGTTTGTCAAATTTAATGATTAAGGCAAATGTGGAAAATGGCATGCCAAAGACGGTTCACAAGACTTAATATGAGCAGCCCATGTGTTTGGGAAGAAAAAGAAAATACTAAAGAACACCTCTGAGATGCTGGAGAGATACATACTATTAATGAAATCTAAAGTGGTAATAGGAGATCGAATAACTTTTTAAGCTCTCAGAAATGAAGTCCTTCCCTTGTAACACACAGGTCTACGGACTGATTTTAGCATATTTAGCATATTTTGTAATTATTTCACTATCTTGTATGTAAAAGAATGTATTAGATCTAGCAATTAGGAAATCACTAATGACCTCTGCAAAAAAATAGTTTCCTTGGAATGGCAGGAAGAGAAACCATGCTGTGAGAATAGTTTGTCTTAAGAATCTTTGTTAAACAGTGAGATAAAAAAATAGGGTGGCAAAATAAAAAAAGTGCATAGTTAAAATAAGATGTTTGAGCATGTTTTCAAGACCAAATAGAAGGACATGTGGAGAGAAGACAGCAGAGCTGAAGACATGGGGAAAAGTTTCAGGGTGAAGCAGGAAACACGGCTGTTTCCTAATTTTGGGAAGAGAGTAATGTGCCAGAAGTGTAACTCTAGTCAACTGAAAGAGCAGCTTACTAAGGCTAAAAGACTAAGGTATAATTATGTTTGCTGACAGGTTAAAAAAATGAGCTGGGTTTATTTGGAAAATCTTCTTAAAGGAATTGACCTGAAATAGCATTTTGAAGGACACTGTATGCTCAGGCAGGCCAGAGGACAATTATTCTATACAAGTGAGACAGAACACCCCTGTAATCAAAATGGTGGGCCATCCCAACTTTTCTAGGACATCAAGCCTATCCTGAGGCCTCTGTATAGTCTTAAGAGTCTTAAGTTGGGTTCTAAAAGGAACTATTCAGTCAGTGACCAGTTGTCCCTCTGTGTTGTTACACAGGCCACTCTACTGATCTCCAGGATACCCTGGTTATTTTAGAAAAAATAGCTTCAAAAGAAGAATATTCGAAGCATTCAGTGCATATTAGAATATCCTAATTACTAAACACAGCATTACTTAAGTCATTCTTAAAACCAGAAAAATCCAGGAATCAACCAACCAATCAATCTGTATTCACCAGCTGAAATACAAGTCATTTTAAAAATATTTTGGGGGATGCCAGGATAGCTCAGCAGGTTGAGTGCTTCCCTGAGGTCCAGGGATCAACTATAGGCCCCGGCTCCACGCAAACCCGCATGCTGAACTGCAGCATAACTTGTAACTGCCAAGATGGTGGCAAAGATTCTCACCTCCCATGAAGGAGGCCCCCAGTACAGTTCCCACCTCACGCAACCCCACATCCACCCATGTGAAATGAAATTATGTCACAACTGATGATGTACAACTATGGAGACTTCCCTGGATATTCCCCCCTTTTCTCTCTCTCTCACCTTCTCTCAAAAAAACTATAAAATAAACCTTAAAAAAAATTTTTTGTAACATTCTTTAAAATTTACTTTTAATTATAATTGACATACAGTATTATATTAGTTTAAGGTGTACAACATATGTGATTCAACATTCAAATGCTTTACAAAGTGATCACCACAATAAATCTAGCAACTGTCACCACAGTTATTACTATTTATCTACAGATATTACTGACTCCATTCTCTATCTATACATTACATCTCCGTAAGTTTAAAATGCCAATAATCAGCTTTCCTAAGTAATATGGGCAATAAAATTTCATAACATGGGTTGGTTAATTAAATATGGGTTTATTTATCGTTAATTAAGACTGCCACTTCAGAAGTTAAAAAGAAGGTTTCATTTCCTGTAAGCAAGCAAAACCCACCTTCCAATTTAAAGAAACTGTCATGACTTGGTTTTCAGTTAAACATCTTAACTTGGCAAAAACATTACACCACTTTATTTTATGAAGTAAAAAAAAACCGAAAACAAACAAAAAAATCAAACCACACAGATAATGTACCAGAACTAAGATCAGGATAAACTAAAGAAGTAGTTGCAGACAACCCTAGGTAAACAGGTTATAAGAGTATTTGTTTTATATGAGTATAATGGTCAAAGGAGACAAAGATAAAGCCCCTCCCCATCCTGCCTCTAAGCTACAAGAACAAAATACGTACAATACGGAAATAAAACTCCAAGAAAGCTAAGCTGTTATCTGGAAGTTCTGAAGGAAATAAGATAGAATGTTCCCACTAGAGCAATGATAGCACCTGTATTTTTTTTTTTATTATTGTTTTTGACAGAGAGGCAAAGACAAAGAGAGACAGAGGGAATGGGGAGGGCCCAGAGCAGGAGGGCCAACCCAGAGCAGTTCCATAGTTGTACTGTCATAAGTTTTTGACATGGTTTTGTTCCACACAGGTGGGCCGGGGCCGGGGCAGGACAGGAACTGGGCTAGGCACCTCCTGCATGGGAGGCACACCACCTCCAGCCAGGGGCCAAAGGGGGGAGGGGGGTTGGGGGTGGCAAGAACTGAACTGGGGGCATCCACATGGGAAGCACACCCCAGTTCAGCATATGGGTCCCCACAAGCCAGACAAGGGATTCAATCCTCCGTCCCCGGGGCTACAAAGCGAGCACTCAACCCATTGAGCCATCCTGGCTTCCCCCAGCTACTGTATTTATGGTAAACACACACTACACATAAATTTGCATGCATATACTATGTCAATTACTCAGACAGACAGTAATATTTCAAGTTATTCTTACCTAACACCTGGCAGTGTTATTTTTCCTTTGTGAGCTCTTCATTTACTGCCTGAAGCAACTGCTGTAACTGTGTTACAGTCTGGTTTAGACTTACAGACATTGTCTCCTTCTCAGAAGACTCCTAAAAAGAAATTGGAGGTAGTGAAAAACTCTGAACACAACAAAAGGGCGTTTGCAACCAAAAACACGCTATTTTATTGTTTTAAATACAAACATCTGGGCATGCCAGGATAGCTCAACAGGTTGAACACATGCTTTGCAACCGGGAGGTCCAGGGATTGAATCCCACCCAGCTCCAGCCTGTGCAAACCCATATGCTGAACTGTGGCACAACTGGTAACCGCCAGTATGGTGGCAAAGGTTCTCACCTCTCATGCAAGAGGGCCCCAGTTTGGTTCCTCCCCATGAGGCCCCACATCCACCAGTGTGGAAACTATGTCACAACTAATGATGTATAACTATGAAGACTACTCTAGGCCCTGTTCTCTCTCTCACCTTCCCTCAAACAATAAAATAAACCTTAAAAAAAAAAAATCACTGAGAATAAGTATGGTAAGCATTAAATAAAAAACATACAAACATAAAAAATCTGGGGGAAAAAAAAACATGAAAATCAGTAATAAAACCACATAGAGAAATAGTGTTTGCTATCTAGTTTGTACCAAGAAAGCTATCATGAACGTTGTCACTGGGCCATGAAGAAAAAAACCTAGTAGCTATAAGATATAAATCCATTTCTCCTCTCAGAGAAATATTTTCAAGGAACCAACAGACAGCACATTCATAATAACAATAAAAATAACAGGAAACATACACTGAGCTCTTACTAAGTGCGAAGCACTGTTGTGTTATTTTCTAAGTGTTTTATATATTAATTCATTCCTTTCAACAATTCTACAAGATACTCATAGGTACTGTTATCATTGCCATTTACAAATGGGGCAATTAAAGCACACAGGCTAAGGAATTTGCCCAAAGTCACACAGCTACTAAGTAGCTGGGCTAGGATTTGAACAGAAGCTGTCAAAGTCTATTCTCTTGAGCACTATATTACAATACTTTCCAACACAAACTTTAAAGTTAACATACTATCTCACTAAGCTAAAGTACAAACAGTAATAAAAACACTGAGCGAGGATATCTCAAGGAAAAGATGACCTTCAGTTAAGAATGCAACACAACTAATAGAAACACATTACAAAGGAATTTTTAAAGTCAGAGATTGACCTCGTACATGTTTTATTCTTCATATAATTTATAAGGTAATGGGCCCAGAGATTTGAGGTTAAAGAAAATGCATACCATTTCTGAGGAAACATCACTATTCTCAATAACAGTAGTATCTCCAGCAGCTTTTACTATTTTTGACTGGATAAGATCCAGTGATTGTTGAGCCTGTAAGGAAAGGAATATGGTAGCCTCCAAATACTACAACTGATAAATATACACAAGAAATAAACGAAAGGTTTTCTTACATAGTTTGTACAAGATTAAAGCTCTTTTAAAAAACTCAATATAAAGCCAACCTATTCAGTTTTTTCCTCCAAAATGAAAATAGCTTCCTTCCCCACCAGCTTATAAAAACACATGGCTCACTGTTTTAGAAAGTTCAAACAATACACAGTTGATATTTAGGTTAACGTAAAGTCTAGATCAAGGGTCAGTGAAATCTGGCTATAGCCTATTTTTGTACCGCTCACAAGCTAAGAATGGTTTTTACATTTTAAGAGAATTATGTTAAACAAACAAAGAAGAGTGTATGACAGAAAGCATATGTGGGCCACAAATCCTAAGTTTGTAGGCTTGTTGACCCCTGGTCTGGATCCCTCTTCTCTGTATAGATGAGTGCACAGTAAATTAGCAGAAAATTTTATATAGTTTTTTAACATCTTTGTAGTTTTATACTTGCTTGTTTTACAAAGTATTTTGTTAATTTTTTATGTCAATATATATTTATGTGCATTTCCAATCCAATGCTACATAATATTTCTCTTATAGATATGAGACAGTTCACTGTCACCTATTATGATTTTAGCCATCATAAATAGCATAACATATCCATTATCTTTGAGCACCTGTTTAATATCCTTAAAGGACCTTCTGAGAAACTAAATTGCTAGGCTAAAACTACATGTTTTATATTTTGATTCAGAGGTTAAAAATTAAAATCACTAATCAAAGTAAACTAGATTGCTCAACCATGACAATGTATCATATATCTAAGTTTGAGCTCTAAAACAAACTTCTTAAGTTCTCATTTTATTTACTGGTAACATTAACACCAAAATAATTTGAAGTAATTCTGGATTCCTAGACTTTTGTATAATAATTTTAAGCTTTAATTATATAGAACAAAAATATCTTTCAACTTCTGAAAACGTAATTTGTTTTGCTAATCACAAATCTCCCATAAACACAATCATAACTCTAAAGTAGCTATGATATAAGCATATATGAATTACACTATTAAATCTGAGGGCTGTCTGGGAAACAATCCAGCCATAAATTCCTCTATTTTTCATATTACATGGCTGGATACTCTTCAGATAGCCCTTGTATATCTTATAATTACAAACAACTTGTCAATTTAATGCAAATGAAAAAATATGATCCTAAAAACTGCCTATTTATATATGAAACTAAGAGAAATGTATTTGTACAAAGAAAGAAAGAAAAGTAACACACTTCTGAAATATCAGAGATTTATACATTTTCTAGGTCCATAAAGACAATTACATAAGCAAATCCCAATAAAAAAATAAGTGGATGTGACAAAATTTTAAAAAATAATAAATTTAATTAAATTTAAAGTTTAATCTATATTTATAAAGCAATTAATTGTACAAATGTTATAAAATGATGAAGTAAACTAAGAATAGTGAAAAAATAACCCCAAAAATTTAGTACTAAAACTGTATTAACAGCTTAAATTTATATTAATATAATTATGCAAAAGAAATCGAGAATTAGCAATACTTTGCTTACAATTCAATGCACAACACAGCATGATGATATCGCACCTTATGTACAAGTAGTATCTTACCTTATGCAAGTCACCAGCTACCTTCTGTCTTTCACTCTGTTCAGTTCTAAGTTTTGTGAGTGTTTCATTTAACTGTGTTTTTAACTGTAAAAATAAAGAAAGACTATTATTAGCCTAATTTGCATCCTTCTCTGATTATGCTGAGACTCTCAGGACTGAAGAATGAATGAGAAAAAAATGAGACCCCAACAGTTATTATGCACAATATGTTGCACCAGAAGTATAGAAAAGTTAAGCAGTGGAGGTCCCCATCTGTAAAGCTGAACCTCAGAAAAGCTACAGAACCAAACTAGAGTTTAGAATAGAAAGCTAAGAATGTAAAAACAAAACCATCAAATTCTAGAAAAGTGCCTTTCACTATACATAAAGTACCGGTAATTCATTCATATTTAAAAGGCAAGTAGTCAGAAATTTTACTAATTAGTTTTTAAAGGCTTTCTTGACCTATTAGTTCACTTAAGAAGATTAATTGTGTAATATTTTAAAAGACACTGAAGAGAAGGTTACTAGTACAGTAAAATAAAAACTTCAGATTGATCATCATTTAAGATGTCACTGAAGAGATCAGTGCAATATCTCACTAGCCTAATTATACCAATAAGAACCAACTTGTCAAAACAGTAATAAAACTCTATAAAACTCAAGTGCCAATATATAATGACTCTTCTCTTGAAAACTGTTCCAATTAAACATGAATAAAAGAAATAGACTGCATTGACAAAAATAACATTCTTTTTAAACTGGAGAATTAGTGGAGGATATTCTATTTGGAATTTTTATTTTGGGAACTCTATTTACCCAAATGCTTCAGTTTTTGCTCCTTTAGTTAACTCTGATTTAATACATCAGAGAGTTTATTCCTTTGACCTAAGAACAAACAATAGATGTATAAGCAAACAAAACTATTTTATCTTAAAATGTGGCTACAGTTTTCCTGACCAAGCAAAGAAATAGAAAAGCTAAAATAAAGATTACAAACTCCGGGCAAAAAAAATACAAAAGAAACAAACAAGAAAAAACCCATTCAAAATGGCCCCTTGACAGAAGTCAAGTGACAAAAAATACAAAGAGAGCATCAGGCTGAATGGAAACTTAACCAGAAACCTGTGAGTTTGATGCTACCTACTGTTGAAGTTAGTCATCAAGCACCCAAGTTAGAAGTAGTATCTCCCAACAACTGCAGTTATAAATTATTCTTTAAAAACACACTATGGAATAAGGCTTATAGCTATGGTATAGCATAGTCTCAATCTGATCACATGCTATTACAATTTTTAAGTCACAGAAAGATGATAGTTTTCAAAATACAATGCAACATAATCATATTTCTCTAACAATTAAGCCTGTCACAGTCAGTGTAAATTTCCAGATAATTTAAGAACGGGAATACAAGGTACTCTTTACAGGACATTGAGCTAACTTTAGTTACCTTTAAGTCTAGTTTTATGATTACTATGCTCTAAATGATAATGTTGATGATAAAGAATTACACAAGGTTTTTGTTATCTGTAACTACAGAAAGACAAGTTAAAATAAGAGGCTGGATTGGATTAATTACTGACCTAGAATGAAGAATATGCATCTTCGACCTTTAACACTCTCATTTCAGGTTAAAAAATAAAAGGTCCAATTTTAACTCTGAGAAGAGGATCTTCATAACTCAGCCAATCTTTACCTGTATTTTTCATTTCTTTAGTCACTAAAAATAATAGTGTCGGGGAAGCCGGGATGGCTCAGTGGGTTAAGCGCTCACTTTGCAGCGCAGAGGATCGAGGATCGAACCCCGGCCCTGGCCCATGCAAACCCATATGCTGAACTGGGGACTTCCCCCAGTTCAGTTCTCTCTCTGTCTCTGTATCTCTCTCTCTCCCTCTCTCTCTGTCAAAAACAAAAATAAATAAATAAATAAATAAATAATAATAATAGTGTTCAAGAAATAAAGTGTTAGGGATGCCGGGATAGCTCAGCCGGTTGAACGCTTGCCTTGCAACCATGAGGTCCAGAAATTAAATCCCAGTCTCAGACTGTGCAAACCCATATGCTGAATTGTGGCACAACTGGTAACCACAGAGATGACAGTAAAGGTTCTTGCCTCCTGTGAGGGAGGCCCCTATTTCAGTTCCTGCCCTGCACCGTCCCACATCTACCTGTGTGAAGTGAAACAATGTCACAACTAATGATACACAACTATGGAGACTGCTCTGGGCTCTCACCCATTCTTTCTCTCTCTCTCTCACATTCTCTCTCAAACAATAAAATAAATCTTAAAGAAAAAAAAGAAAGAAATTAAGTTTTATAAAGCAGAAAATTGTTTTGAAAAAGAGCTGCAAGCCAAACATGCCACTGTTAGGAGCTAAGAAAAGAAGAATCATCTGAGAAGTCAAGAAAAGAAAGATCATCTTTGGATTCATCAGAATATAAAGGTTACCTTACACTTACAAAAATGCCAAGCTAAAGATGTTGTTAGCAAGGAGAAAAAGTCTGGATGGTTTCTCCACATATTAACACAAGTGTTTCCAGAGCCTACTTGATACCCAGTGGAGAACAAGCTTCTTACCAAATTTAGCTCTTCATTCTGTCTTACTGCTTCAGAATATGAATCATCAAGTTTTTTCTGCAATTCAGTCAACAGATCTTTCAGCTGCAATGAAGTTTAGAGTTTAAGATTGATCTCCTTATGAGCGCCCATGTTATGTGTGCTACTTGGAAGCTCTGCCACAAACAACTTATACTGAAATAGCTTTTCACTCTGTTATAAACTTAATTTAAATTGAGAAGCAAGGCTGATAAAACTCTCAGTACCTCTCTGACTTCTGTGACATAGGTAGATCGTTCAATTTCTGCCTTCTCTAGTTCCATTTCCAAATGTGCTCGTTCGAGTCTCAACTAGTAAATGCAATAAAGAAGAAAAAGTTAAACATGTTTAAGATTTCTTTGCATGATGCTTCCTCACAGTGGAGAGTTATGACACGAATATAAAACTGTATCACCTCAGACACTATCCTAGATATTCTTAAATACATAACAACTGCACCAGATTAAGAAAATCTTAAATACAGGTCTTAAGATAACCCCTTAATGCTAAAAATGAGTCCATAGTTTATAAGTTAAACAATGAAATAACATACATTTTCAACATCTTTGTTTTCTCTTCTTAATTGCTCTATCTCTTGTTCCGAAGATGTAAATAAGAACTGCATCTAAAATGTGAAACAATTATATGAACAAGTAAACCAAGGATACAGAGGCTTCTTATTTTCAAGAATTTTAGTCAGAGGTTTTGAAATGCATCTTATTTAAAGCCATACTAAATTTTAGAAGACCTTAAGCATGAGAGCACCACATTTAATTTGATGTAAATTGTGGTCAAAACCTACCCCATTTGTATGGTATTAACGTATTAGGCCCAGCTAAAAGGGATTAATTTCTTTTTTAACAATTAACTGATAACTAGCTGTATTTAATCCCTAATTGCATGAATGTATAATACTATCAGCAACCCTAAATTCTGCAACAGCTAGTTTGAGAAAGTAAGTGAGCAACAGATGACACTTTTTACCACACCCAAATAAATATAGGAAAAAATAAAAATGCACAGAAACATTCAGGTTCCATGAAGAGTGAAAGACTTACTAACTTCTTCCTAAATACTGTATCATAGATCACAATACAATGCTTTAAAATTCATTTTGAACCCCAAACTTTTTTATTTTATGTTATCACATAGTAGTTCTATAATTTTCAAAGCACTTTACATTTTTTATCATTATCCCTTTAGTGGTACTCTAAACCAGACAGTGATTCTCAATCTGGAATGTGAATGAGAATCACTGGGAGGGCTCTTTAAAACATTGCTGGCCCCACAGAATTTCAGATTCAGAAGCCTTGGGTGAGGCCCAAGAATGTGTATATCTATCAAGTACCCTGGTGATGCTAAGGATACAGATCCAGGGCCCACACAGAGAATCACTGCTCCAAGTTCTGCTTTTTTAAATACCTGCTTAATTATCTTTTGTGATTCATCAACCTTAACTTTCCATTTATTTTCTTCTTGCTCCACACTCCTCTGTAGCTTCTGTAAAATTCCTTCCTACAGAGAGAAATTGTAATAAAAAATTCATGTCCTAATGCCAAAATAAACTGTTTAAACTATTAAGGAATAAGTTAATGATTTAAAAATGAAACCAAAATGTAGATTAAAATTCATTTCCTACTGTTTCTGCAAGGACGGATTTGTATTTTTCACATTCTAGCTGTAACAATGTGTACATTTCATCAGCTTCTTTCAACTTGTGCTCTAGAACCTATAAAAAATGAAATAAAGAAAAATTCCCTAGTTTTACCAGAAAGTTTTGTGCTTCAAATTTGTTTCAGTACTTACTGGTATATTATAACAAAGTTTTTATTTTATAATAAAACATTCCATTTCAACTTTCTTAAGAAGCAATGAAGTTCAATAACATGTTTGATCATTTGGTGTTTGCTAATAAAATTCTCCGCGTATGCTTACTACAAAATGTTATACAATTTTATAATAAATAGGCTTACAAACGAAAGATGATAGACAGACAATACACAGATGACAGATAGATAGATAGATATAGAAAGATAGACAGACAGACAGACAGACAAGCAGGGCAGGCTTGCCGCTCTTTAGCAGGATGGTTAAAATCAAAGCAGACCCACATGTGAAGTAAGGTCACAATGCCTATGCTACACACATGGGCAAGAGGATTTTAATCATGCCAAATTTCAGTAGTCAGGAATAAAAACACCTCTAGGTTCTGAACACTCCTAATGATATATTTGGGGATAATTCAGCAAACCGGTCAGTTTCTTCCTACCTACCTCACCTGATCTTTACTTTTTAAACCGAGGCAAAAAAGAGAGTAAGAGATAAATATTCAGTTTTAGAAATGATTAATATACAGTTAAAGAAATGGCAAACACTAACTTGTATACAAATCAAATACAAGAAAGACTTACAGTATTTCCACCTAAATGTACACAAGATGAAATCACCTTATATTGTCTCAGAAAATTGTTACTCTATTCAAAATTATATGCTTTATCTTTCTTTACCACACTCATAAAGCCAAATTCTGATTTACTACATTTTTCCATGTTTTGTTAAAATATAGAAACTTCACTTCTTAAACTAACCTTAACCTCCTCTGAACCTGAAGTTCCAGTGACACATTCTTTTGCCTTCTTTTCGAATCCATGCAACCATTCACTGCAACTCTGTGAAGAAGAAAAGCCAATTTTCAAAAATACCTACATGGAATAAGTGAACATTTTAAAATAAGCAAATTAGATGATTAAAGAAACCTAAATAGACAAACATCGCCACTTTGGAAATTGCAAGGAAGACTGTAAGTTGCATAAGTTGTACATACCCAGCCTTGAAAATGCGATATCTAACAATTAAGTTCGCAAAAATGCCACCATGTTGGCAGCACTGTTATGAACAAGTCAGTAGTTTCATAACCTTGGTACCGTATATGAGTGTCTCACAGCTGTTCATGTCAATGTGTGGCAGTGCCTTGATGAGTGGCGTTCATTATTGTCCTTTCATGTTTTTGGGTGCCATTGTGAGAATGTAAGAGCTTAAATTAGAGCAATGAACAAAAATATTAACTTTCTTGTTCAACTTGGCAAGAGTAGAAGTGAAATCAGGGACACATTAGTCCAAGTTTATGGAAATAATGCTATGAAGAAAATGGCAGTGTACAAATGGATTACCGGTAAATGTTTTCCTGAAGTGAGAAAAAGTGTCACTGATGAAGAGAGATCAGGGCGGCATATAACAAGCAGCACTGATGAAAACATTGCAAAAATTCGCTGATGGGGAAGCCGGGATGGCTCAGTGGGTTGGGCGCTCACTTTGCAGCGCCAGGGACCGGGGATCGAGTCCTGGCCCCGGCCCGTGCAGAACCATGTGCTGAACTGGGAGCTCCCCCAGTTCAGTTCTCTCTTTCTCTCTCTCTCTCTTTCTCTGTCTGTCAAAAATAAATAAATAAATAAATAAATAAAAATATATTAAAAAAAAAAAAAAAATTTTCGCTGAACTTCGTGTCAAAATTGTTGGCTGGTTGTGAGAAGTATAGCAGACCAAATAAACATCGATAGAGAAACAGGAAAATCTTGGCATGAGAAAGGTGTGCGCACAAATGGTCTCAAAGGAGCTCACCAACGAACAAAAGCAAAGGAGAGTAGAAGTATGCCAAGACCTTTTGGAGAGGCAAGATGATGTTTTGGGCCATGTTATCACTGATGATGAAACATGGGTGTACCAATACGACCCTGACACAACGCATCCCAGTGCACAATGAAAGTCGGCCATTTCTCCACGACCACAAAAGTCCTGTCAGTCCAAATCAAGAGTCAAAATGGGGGAAGCTGGGATGGCTCAATGGATTTAGTGCTCGCTTTGCAGCCCTGGAGTCCGAGAATCGAATCCTGGCTCCGGAACAGGGGGACCCATATGCGGAAGACTCCAGGCCTGCCCAGGCCCACGTCCACCTGTGGAGTGAAACTATATGGAAAACTAATTTTGTCAACTATGGAGACTGCTCTGGGCCCTCCTCTTTCTCCATGTCTGTTTCTCTCTCTGTCAAAAGAACAATAAAAATAAATCTTTAAAAAAAAAAGTCAAAACAATGTTGCTAACCTGTTTTAATATCAGAGGGATTGTTCATGGTGAATTTGTACCAAATGGACAGTTGTCTATTTGAAAGTGCTAAGAAGGCTGCATGGAAAAGATAAAAATGACCTGACCTTTTCCCCAATAACTCATGGTTCTTGTATCACAAACAATACATCAGCTCACACATACTGTCTATGAGGGAGTTTTTGTACTGAAACACCCTTCCTACTCACCTGATCTGGCACCCAATGATTTTTTACTTTACCCAAAGATAAAGGAAATATTGAAAGGAAGACATTTTGATGACATTCAGGACATCAAGGGTAATAGTACGATGACTCTGAGGACATTCCAGAAAAATAGGTCCAAAATTGCTTTGAAAGGTGGACTAGGTGCTGATGTTAGTGCATAACTTCCCAAGGGGAGTACTTTAAAGATAACTGTAGGGATATTCAGGAATGAGGTAGGTAGCACCTTTTTTTTTTTTTAATAAAGAAATTACTGTTGTTTTGTTATTGTTCTTGACAGAGAGACAGAGACAGAGAGAGAGAGAGAGAGAGAGAGAGAGAGAGAGAGAGAGAGAGAGAGAGAGAGAGAATTGAACTGGGGGAACTCCCCAGTTCAGCATATGGGTCCTCACAGGCCGGGGCCGGGATTCGATCCTCGGTCCCTGGCGCTGCAAAGTGAGGGCTTAACCCACTGAGTCATCCCGGCTTCCCCTGTAGCACTTTTTAATGATTACTTTGCAAAAACTTAATTGTCAGATCTCATGAGCACGAAAAATATACCTATGTACTACCATCAAAATTATATCTTAATTTACCCAGACCAAGGATATTTGTAACTGAATTCCAAACATAAGTAGATTTGGGCTCAAATCTAGCCTCTCCCACTTACTAGCACCAGGACTAACAGATTTGATCTTTAAAACACAGAAAATCTAGAATGAATAATTTTTTAAAACATTTTTTTCTGGTAAACAATTTCTCAAAACTAAGTATTCTGAGTTTATACATCTAAAGTTTAAGTGAAGATACTCTATTCAGAGGATTTCAAATCCTATGAAGGTACTCCAGGGATTCTGAAAATACTTCAAAAGAAATATGTATTATGAAGTGTTTTTTAAATCACAATGGGAAATAAGAATAGAAAAATATTTACTGTTTAAACCAACAAAAGCTGTATTTTCCTAACAGCTGATACAAATATAAACTGTTACTCTAAATGCTAGAATTATTCTACATTTTTTGATGCTGCTTCTCTGAATTTTAAACTCTTAGAAAGTATTTATTTGTTACCTACTTTAAAATCAAATTTCTTTTTATTCCTCCTTTAAGTCCTTGGTTTAGATTAATCCAAGAAAAAAGAAACAAATGAAACTTCTATTAACTGGTCTAATATAAAGATTTATTTATATGGCTGAATCAGAATTTTCTACATAAAAAAAAAAAAAAAAAGGTGCTGAAATCAACCCTTAGGACAATAGTATACCGGTAATATCCCACCGCACAGATGAGTCAACAAAAGCCTTTCCTTTTTAAAAATATATATACGTATATTATATGCTCACATATAAATTTGAACTAAGACTACACGGATACTATTAAAATCCTACATAGCTTCAAACACTGGGATTCACTATAAATTAACAAATGAAAAACTGATTTAGTTCTTTAAAGTTTATAAACTTCCTTCTACATCATAAAATTTAGATCTCTCCTATGCTGATTTGCTCAGCAAAAAAGCAATAGGAAACAGTAAAAAAAATTTACTTCATGTATACAAGCCCCCTTTTATTCTAAAGATTTATTTTATTGTTTGAGAGGTCTGAGAGAGAGAAAAGGGGGGAGGTTCCATAGTTGTACATCATTAGTTGTGATGTGGTTTCATTCCAAACAGGTGGATATGGGGCCATACCAGGCAGAAACCGAACCGGGAACCTCCACTTGGGAAGCAAGAACCTTTACTGCCGTGCCACCCCAGGAGTTAACCAGTTGTGCTGCAGTTTAGCTTATGAGATTGCACAAGCTGAAAGAATTCAATCCTCAGACCTCACGCTCAACCTGGTGAACTATCCCGGTATCCCATAAAAGCTCTTTTATATCTTATTATAATATTTAATTATTAACACTTTATTAACTCAAGGTAAATAGCTTATTATCTTTCATATCTTTAAAACCTAAACTGCTAGAAGCTAAATAACACACAGAAAGTTTAATATAGTTGTTAAATACACACTATATGCAGGAATATTCAACTTTTAACAAGTGGATAAACGAAAGTCAAATATCATCACCATGTATTAACAGTGAACTGTAAATATTTAATATCAAAATGATTTGGATGTTGAAGGTCGGTTAATAGTTAATAATGAATTTGGGAGAAGCTGGGATGGCTCAGCGGGTTAAGTGCTCACTTTGCAACCCCGGGGACTGAAGATGGGAGTCCCGGACCCAGACCATGCAGACATATGCTGAACTGGGGTGTGCTTCCCACGTGGGAGGCCCCCAGTACAGATCTCGCCCCTCAGTTCGACTCCTGGCTCGAGGTGGCGTGGCTCCCGCCCACCTGTGTGGAATAAAACCATGTCGAAAACTGATGACATACTGCTCTGGGCCCTCCCCCTTCTCTGTCTCTGTCAAAAACAATAAAATAAATCTCAAAACAAAATTTTTTTTTAAATAATGAATTTGTTATATTCGAATTTTTAATACTGGTGATCTTACATAATCTTTAAAGAATAGAAATTATAAATCATTAAGTCTCTTGGCTCATAAAATACTCTCAAATAAATCATCAAATTTCATTTCTAATAAGTAATAAAATGTAAAGCAAGAATAACTAAGTAAGAACAGGTTATGGCCACCAAGAAAAAAATATGAAATATATGACTAGCAACCCCTTCTCCTAGGTTTAATGTAAGAACACTAGAACTGACAATGTATCCATTGACATGTCTAGCAGAAGATATCTCATTGGTTCAAGAAATTATTTCACCAGTTATTAAACTGATCAAACCTAAAATATATTCATAATGGACACAAAGAAACAAAAAATTTTTGCTTCTTGGCACAAGTTAAATGTAGACTATATAGAGATATAATCTAAGAAAGTAAAGTGGTTAAACTCAGACTACACATATAACAGGCCATTACATTTGTTTATACCACATCTAGCACCCACAGAAAAATGAGCCAAGAGCTCCTTGGATAAATAGTTGATTTCCAATTTGGGGCAGAAAATGTGTATGATAATTGGGAACTTCTTGTTATACCACAAAGAAAGAAGCTACCAAAGTTTAGCAGTGCTCTGTCAAAGATTTGGCATCAAGCCTAAAATAAGCTCCAAAAGCTCGAAGAAAGACAAGCAGACATTATAGACCTTTTTATGGAAGTTCACAACATTGCCCATGAATCTGTCTTACCCCAACACCATCCTACCCATAGTAAAGTATTGAGTGAGCCTGAATCCAATCAGGCCTCTACTGACTACCACTTAATGGAATACAAAAAGGACAGAGGAACATACTGGTGTTATAGGTTGTAGTCATCTAAATCCAGACTGAGAAAATGCATATGAAATCACTAGGTTTAAAAACAGGAGTAAGGGCCTGCTGACAAGTAGAAGGTAACTGTGGAATAAAAAAGATCTAGGAGACATCTTAAACCAATCTCATGTTGACCTTATTTGGATCCTGACTAAAATAACCTATAATAGGAGTTATTATTTCATTAAAATAGGCAATTTATATGACAATGGAGAAATATGAGGACTGATTACATGTATAAAATTAAGGATTTTAAAAAATGTAATCAGTTTTTTAAAGAAATCCTTATCTTTTAGATATATGTATACTAAAATATTTATAGACAAAATGCTCTGATGTTTAATTTCCTTCAAAATGATCTAGAAAATGGAGGGCAGGAGGTAAAACAAGAATGTATGTAATCGATACATGCTATGCATCAATAATTGTTAAAGTGGTATACTGGGCACATTAGGCTCCTTATGCTATTCTACTTCTGAGTACATATATACTTTTGCATTAAAAAAAGACCTGCAGGGGATGCTGGGATGGCTCAGCAGGCTAAGCACTCACCTTATAGCCCCAGAGTCCAGGGATCAAATCCCAGCCCCCTGCCTGTGCAGACCCATATGCTGACCATGTGGTGTGGACCCCAGTTCAGTTCTCACTGGGCAAGTTTCCCATGTGGGAGTCTCCTGGTTTGGCCCCCAGCTTATGGAGGTGTGTCTCCCATGCAGGAGGCCCTCACCTAGTTCCCATCCTGCACAGTCCTCCACCCACCTGTGTGGAATGAAACCATGTTGAAAACTGATGACATACAACTATGGAGACTGCTCTGGGCCCTCACTCCTCTCTCTCTGTCTCTGTTTCTCTCTCTCCCTGTCAAAAAACAATACAATAAATCTTTAAAGAGGAAAAAAAAAAAAAAGACCTATATCACCATTTTAGGAAACTACATGCTTACTCACTGGTTTTCATTGCCCTCAAATATTCACTGTATTAATTCTTTTTTTTTTTTTTTAAGATTTTATTTTGTTGACAGACAGATAGACAGAGAGACAGAGAGAAGGGGGAGGGCCCAGAGCAGTCTCCATAGTTGACAGCATTCGTTTTCCAAATAGTTTCACTCCGCAGGTGGGTGCAGGGCTGCTCAGGGCAGGAACTGGGCCGGGAGCCTCCTGCACAGGCCCCGGCAAGAACTGAACTGGGGGCACACTCCAGTTCAGCATATGGGTCCACATGGGCCAGGGCTGTGATTCGATCCTCAGGCTCCAGGGCTGCAAAGAGAGCACTTAACCCGCTGAGCAATCCCAACTTCCCTGTATTCATTATTTCTATCAAAGTAGCCTTTCCCTCCCACTAAGAACACACAAATCTCAGGTAAAGCAAACTGTTATTTTCAAGACTTCTAATTGAAGAGCAAAATCTTGAGTTTTGAAAAGAGCCTAGTTCATAGTATTAAATACATTTAAAAAAAAAAGGAAAGCCAGGATGGCTCAGTGGGTTAAGCACTCACTCTGCAGCCCCAGGGACCAAGGATCGAATCCTGACTCCAGCCCATGCGGACCCATATGCTGAACTGGGGAGTGCCCCCAGTTCAGTTCTCACCAGGGTGAAGACCCCAGCCCAGTTCCTGCCCTGTGCAGCCCCACGCCCACCTGTGGAATAGAAACTATGTGGAAAAACCAATGATGTGCAACTATGGAGACTGTTCTGGGCCCTCCCCCTTCTATCTCTGTATCTCTCTCTCTCTCTGTCAAAAACAATAAAAATAAATGTTAAAAAAAAAAAAAAAATTGTTCCTAAAGCTAAGAAGCAATCACTGACTTAGTTCTATTTTGAATAAAACTAATCATTAAGAACTATTGGTTTACTAACCATTAAGAAATAATTTGTTCCCAAATACATATACTGTTTATAATCCTCTTAATATTTCTGTGTAAACTGTATAGAATACAACAAAAGTATCAGATGAGTAAACAGAAATGAGCTTTGAATCACCTTAATTGATAGAAATAAGGAATTGAAAGCAAGTACAGAGTGTAAATACTGCTTATCCACAACTTCTTTGAATGATGATAAAGATGTCATGTTTAAAAAAGATAATTAATAAATCTTACCAAATTAGAAGAAACAGACACCTCTGGAAATGTTTTTAGAACTTCCTTAGCTTCCAACTCAACAGCTTCCACATGTTGTTGTCTTTCCTAAAGCAGAGGATGAACCAAGTCAAACTTGTAAAATTATAGAATTGTAAACAAAATAAAAAAGAATTATGGTCTTTCATGCTCTAAGGGAGAAAAAAAATCGTAATGTTTTAAAAACTCATCTTAATACTGACAAATGTGAAAATTTCCCTTTTTAAAATGTCAAAAAGTTTCCAAAAGAAAAAATCTGCAAAATCTCTAAAGAATCCTAAATTACAAATAATGTTTTCATATTAATCAAGCCAATGCAATATCTGACAATTTGGACACTTTCCTTGCCATTAAAATTGAAATGATTTGCCCTTCCTGGGACAATTCAAAAACAAATACCAAAAAAAAAACAAACAAAAAACTTCCTGCAGCTGAAACTTTAAACTTCATGTACAAAAAACAAAACGACTTTCTACAGCTGAAACAAACTACATGCAAAAATTATACATATGGGTAACATAACTGAGGCTTGTTGGCTGACAAATCTCTCTATAAAGAAAATGCATCACTGATGGATTATAATGCCATGGGATTAAAATGGCAAGTCATATTTCCAGCTTCAAGGATAGGTAAAGCTACACATGCTAATCAAGGGGGAAAAATAACTTGATGGGTGGTACATATGGAAAAAGGAGAAAGGAAGAACTGATGATACATTACTTTACCAATGCTAAGTGTCAAGATAACTAATTTTGACAGTTGTATATAAACTCTGTTAGCTGTAAATTTAAAGTTAAGTATTACAAATGTATGTCTAAATTTTGTGATTCTTTTAAAAGGTGTAATGGGTATCAATTATTAACTCAAAACCACGGTTTGTCAAAATTAGGGTAATGACTTGATCACACGCCAAAATAAAAATATAACATTCAAACTATTTCCACAAGATAAAAAATTGACACCTGTAAAAATGCACATCTAAACAAAGCCAAGAAAATCGAGAAACACTTGTGAAGTTCAATGTGTCGAGAAGGCAAGCAAGCCAGCAAGATCTCAACCATATCTTTCCCCCACCATTTAAATGTGATCTTTTAAGTCTATATAGATTTAAGATGCACACAATTTAAGAAAATCTACTAACATGAAAATCTAGTTACTTAAGAAAAAGCTAGAGATGAATCATATTCTGTACATACAAAAAGCTGTGACTTCATTCAGTACTAGTGGCAGAATTTTAAAAATAAATGTTTTAATGAAATACTGTCCATAATTCAGTAAGGTATACTGTTTTTCAGGAATACACTCAACCAAGTGAATAAAATTAAGGTATACTATTTCAAGGAAAATGTTTAACTGCCAATTCAGAGACAATTAAGATGCCATTTTTATCATATTACCATAGAAATGGTAGCGCAATCTCTAAAGAAAACTAGTTAGGAAAAGAGACTGCGAAACAAAAGATTTTTTTTAAACTTCCAAGGGAAAAAGAATCTAACTAAGGGAAATAAGTACGGTATCTAACTTTTAACCAAGAGGAACAAAGATGAGAAGTTACTTTCAGTCTGTACTAACAATTTTAGATAAAAAGATTTCATTTGACATAGTTTGGCTGTGGATAGCAATTTCATCTCATTTTTAACATCTGAAAAGATCAAATATTGAAAACTGTTTTATAACTTCCTTACTACTTTCATCTAAGTGTTAATATATATAAATCATCTTTCATGTGTACCTGTCATTTGCAGTTTCTTCTCAAGAACTTTACTCCTTACAGTAAAACTTGTAGTCCTGTATGAATCCACATCACTTTATACCTATGCTGTGGACTATCTAGATGCCATTAGAACACAGAAAGACTAAAATTTTATTCTCTATAGATTATTAGCTATGCAAGAAGCTATCATGATGTACTTGGTGACCAGTTTTGAAATATGGATGAATTCTTATACTCATTACCAAGCACATGATGGAACACGGATAAATTCTAGCTTTCTTTTGGAATTACAGTATAGAAGAATGACTATCACAGGTGGCATATACCTTCTTGTAGAAATGGCATGATATTAAGAGATTAATACACTTCCTAGATACTCAGTCTCATTAACAAAATAAAAGCTAAAAGGTAGCTCTTAACAACAAAAAACAAAGTTATAAAGACAACCAGAAACCCACTGCTGATAGAACTGACTAACCACTCAATAAAACAATAATGTCCTTCCTGGACTAGATTTCTCTGGTCCCAATGCCAGCTGTCTCAAGTTTAGGTTCTATTGAAAATTAGGACAAGGTGAATAGGTATATAATTCCCATTAGACTAAAGAAAATATAGCTACAAACATATAATTGATTAAAATTTTTATAAAAACTGTCTAAAAAGCCCTTCAGATGTCACTAAGACTTGCATTTAAAACTCAAGAAATTACCATGGCATATAAAATACTTAAAGAATGCTGAATGAAATCACATAGTTAATGAACTTCATTACTGTAAAATTCAATTCCTATTCCATTTATTCTTGGTAGGAATTTTCAAAACGCTTGACTGAACTAGCACATTCATTTAACTCAATCTTTAAAAAAAGCTTCTTTATAATTCACAAGCCATCTTCAAACCCATAGAACAACTTGAACTCAGGGAGAATATCCTTTATCACACTGAAGACAGGGGGAGATATATGTCTCAGGAATACATTACATACTGTGGTCAAGAGAATCATCTCTTCTATTAATATTCCATACTAAATGTAACACATGCATCATTACTGTCCAGCCACTTCAAAACCTAAAAGTTTAATTTTAATTCCATCTCTTCTAAACAACCATCCCCAATAACATACCCAGAAGTGATCCCTTCCTTGTCCTTATTAAGACTTTTATTCTCCACGTTGTCATGCTGGTGTGCCCCAAAGAACCTAGAAGAGTTCACTGTGCACTGTAGGAACAACCAACATGTTCAAATGCGTGTGTTTTTTTCAGTCAGATTTTTTTGGCTCAGTGTTTTCATCAGCTTTCTTAACCAACCCAAAGGGCACATACTGTCTGACAAAAGCTCACACGGGGAGGCACAGGTCTCCTGAGACTTTTCAGCTTAAAGCAGTAATCACCAAAGCTCAAACAATCAGGTCCTCACAACAAACAAGCATGCCCAAAATTAAAGCTTCAAGTAAATGAAAAAAGCAGAGATGACAGAGATGATAAATGAGGATGATAAGGATTTATTATATTTAAATTGCAGTATAAGTAAATACTTTAGTCTGATTTTAAGAGCTGCAGATTTTCTCAGTTCAGTGAATTGTTTCTAGGAGTTAGCATTACAACCTTGGAAGTCTTGTTCACTTTCTCCTGCAGCAATTTTTCAGTTGATGCCAATGCTTCCATTGCTTCCCAGTTTTTCTCCCGAAGGTCCTAATCATTTTTAGAAAGAATAATTTCAGTTTACCACTACTGAAAGACTTTTGCTTTTTACTTCATTAATATTTTGCACTGCATTTAAATGCTGGTTACTGCAAAATCATTTCAATGGGAAAATATGTATATTAGCAAAAAAAGTAAATAAAAAGCAAAGTTTGAATGAGAAAATAAAGGTGTCCACTTCCCTTGTTTTAGTATACACACCAATTATGCCAGCTATACCAATTACTGTGCCCATGTGACAGAAAAGCAAGCACACAAAACAAGATTAAAAATAAAACACAAGTATTGCAAAAAGCTTTACATGTGACTTTTAAACAAGGCACAATATCACTCATGGGACTTTCCACTGCAGCACAACATTTCTCTAAATGTTTTATTGAATTAACACATTTCAAGTCTACCTGAGAAAGACATAGTAACTCACTGTGCTTCTGTATCCTCCTTAGCATGGTCAAATGTATATGCCATACAGCAAGCAACCTGACATGAATTGCATGAGCTACTTGATCAAAGCAAACAAGGAGGCTGGAGGGCTTTATAACACATTCTCTTGGAAGAGAAACAGATTATTGGAACCTGAGCTCCAGAAGATCTATTGTAATAGCATTTCATTAACAAACACAATTTAAAGGACAATCTGCTATTTCAGTCTTTATTCAGATTTAAAAATCTAAACAGATTAAAAGCAAAACATAAAAAGCCAATAATAAGCATTTATTAATGCTCATTTACATACCCAAATACTACACTTGACAGTTCACATGAATTCTCATTAATCCTCACAACAACCCTAAGTGGTACTTATTCCCATTTATAGACGGGGAAACCACAGCTCAAACAGGTTAAAAAATTTGATCAAGTGTACACAGCAAATGAAGTGGCAGAACTAGAATAGATTGACACCAAAATCTGCAGGTCACCAATGTCCTGGCTCTTTTCACACACATCAGTGCCTCCAACGCTGCTGTTGCTGCTACATTAGACTGGCACTTACTATGCCTTCCTTACCTCAGAATCCCAGTAATAAAACAGTTAAGATGTTAGCAATATATTAGCAAATTCACCTCAGATTTTGTGGCCAAGCAGATGCTGTTAATAACTGCTATTAATAACATTACACAAACACATAAAGGCAACTCACATACCTAATTTTGACAAACTCAGGGGTGCAGGAACATTTCAATTTGTTAAATTAACAAATTAATGCAAACTTTGAAAAATTTTACTTTCATTAGAAAATACTGTTCATTTACTATCAATGGCCGCTTAGATTTCAAAAACATTTTTAACCTTGCTCAAGTCTTAGCGATCATACTTTTGTGTGAAAAAATTCTTTCTCTAGCAAATATATTTCTAATCACAGGTATCACCTTCTGGTCATAGAGAACTTAAAGAAATTCACCTCAATTTGCTATTTATTCAGTAAGAGTATTGGGATTTATATTTCTTAGGGTACTACCCCTTCTCATTCTAGAATAAACATATTCAGGTTCTGAGACCTCCAACATGCTTAATTACCAAAATTTGAACCCCCTCTCAGCTAAAAGGGAAGTTCCACAAGGCTTTAAAAAGACATAATTACTGAAAATACCTGGTTTGACTACTGGCATTACTTTTAGTTTACAAAAAGGCTACTAGCCCAATTAAAATAAGAGGAAATACCTTTGATTTTAAATTATTGAGCTGAAAGAATAATTTTCCAAAATAAAAGTTCAACAAAGTCAACTGTATTTTAGTAAAAATTTTTTTAAACTGAAGCTGTAATAATTATAGCGTCAATATTTAAAATAATATTCAGAAGTATAAAAATTGATCTTTTTATTAAAAAGTCTGCTCTCCAATAAAATTACCACAATAATCCTAAAAAACTACACATAAAATAGTACTTTCTCACACAGATTAAGAAAATATCTAAAGTAAAAGTAAATGTAAAAAATTCTGAACCATGGTATTTCAGTGAAGTAACAAAACGCAAGTTTTACTCTGATAAAGATTTGCTTACATTGTTTTTCTTCCTCTGGTGTTCAACTGCATCCTTCAAAGAATCTAACTCATTCTGGAGACCAGTTATTTCTTTCTCTCTTTCTGCAATTCTAAACCAGAACATGAATATATATAGCAATCTTTCAGGTAAACAGTGAATATAGTATTTGTTACTACAAAATTAAAGCAACAAGTAGACAATGCTTTGAAAAATGCAAACTCTTTAAGTTTAGCTATTACCATAGAAAGCCTATCCAGGAATTCTAATTTATAGAAATAATTTTTTAAATAAATTTTTACAATATGACATGCTGACATTTGTGCTAAAGAAAAATCATCCCCTAAGAAACAGTTCATGAGCACATGAACTGCTGTAGTTGTAGTTATTTCTATTTTTATCTGGTGCAGTGAGGTAGCTATTTTCAGAAGAGTGTAAATAGAATTAGAAGTACTCCCTTGAATACAAGTATATTCCCCACTCCCCTCTCCCAAGAGAAATTAAAATTGTGACTTTAAATGACTAACCCACAACAAAAGGATGCTATTAATATGTTCTCTTGTCATTTTCCTAAGTCTCAGGGTTCATGATTTTCTGCTTCTGTCTAACAAGTTAGTTATTTGCCAGAAATGCAAAAAGCAATGGAAAAGATTCACAATTCAATTCTGTAATAGCTGAGAGCAGCTTCGGTAGAAAGTTGTTACAAACAGTTCTTCCCTAAGATTAAGGCTCTATCATAAGGGATTGGCAAACTAGGGTTCTGAGCCTGACCCATAGTCTTTTTCTTTTCTGTATGGCCCTCAAATGAAGAACTGATTTTATGTTTTCACAGAATTGTTTTAAAAAAAGAGAAAAGAAACAAATCTATCTTTGCCTACCCTTGCTCTATGGAGTTAAACTCCACCCAATTTAACAGTAAATAATTCTAACCTAGTAAACCAAAATCTCTGTAAACCAGTCACAATAGAGTAACATTTGGATTACTTATGTCACCTAATATACATACTGTGGTTGACATTTAACATGTGAAAACATACAACTTATCTAAAATGACCTTAAAATGTAACCTCTTAAGAGAGAAATGCAGGCCAACAAAAGAAAATGTTTCAGTAAAAAAAGTCTCCCTAAAAGAGAGCAACCATTACGATTACTATAAGATGTTTTTTTAATACAGAAGCTAAACCAAAATTTGGATCATTTAATTCCACGATTATGTCAAGTAAATGAATAACTGGGATAATTTAATAAGTAAAGGCATCAAAGTACAGTTTGACTGTTTTCTGAATGCCTGAAAAATCAGTATCTTCCCTAACAAAATGTTCAAAGAAATTCAAAAGCCATAAAAAGGCACATTAACTCAAAGGCACAGCTAAACTCTACTGACCTGCAATTCAAAATATCCAAATAGAACTGTAAAAATAATGTAACCATTTGCATTTTATTAAACTGCTTATTTGAGAAATATTTAGCACATAAAAACAGTTACCACTTTCCCAAACTGTGAATCAAAATTATTACTTACATTTTTAATAGTTCTTCATGAGGGGAAAAAGAAGATGCCTATTAAAAGAATTAAATGTTATTTCAAAATAAAGCTTTCTAGAAGATTGCAAATATTAACTCTTCTCCAATATAAATTAAAGGCAACACCTAATGTAAAAATACCATTTATTCTATATGCCTGTCACCAAGTAGTTTAAATAAAAACATGTATAAATTTATAAAATGCACTGGGTACTAAATAAAATCTTCATTGTCACTATATACTTAAACTCTTCATTTAACTGTTTATTAATTTCCTACTGTGTGCAAAGCACTGAGTTAATACCTTAAAATTTTCATAGTGTACATTGTATATTGACTATATAAGCTTCCAATGGGCAGAAAATACCATAAACAAATTCAAAAGAAAAATTTGGAAAAGTTAACTTGTATGTAACAAAATATTAATTTTACATAATATGTATAGGTAAGTACATAACCCTTCATGTATATTTATTCCTTGATGACTACAATATCAAGTTAAAACTACTAGAGTTTCCTGTCAACAGGAACTAGGTTGCACCTCACAATACCTTCTAGTTTATCCATATATGTTCATAAAATAAATTCATTTAAAAGATATTTTGGTAACATATGTCCTAAAATATAATATTTTTATTTTTACCAAGCAGAATTATACATGTAAAGCATTTTAAACTGTGGTAAACTATTACTTATAATACTACACATTTCTTAGTTTATTTCCAATTATTGATGTATTGTTTGGGATAAGAGGAAGTAGGGTATACACATGTTAAAACTGAGTTTATTTCCAATTATTGATGTATTGTTTGGGATAAGGGGAAGTAAGAGTATACATATGTTAAAACTGACCTCTATAAGATTTTAACTAATTTGTTAAGAAAAGCATTCAGGAATACCAGGATGGTTCAGTGGGTTGAGCCCTTGCCTCACGGCTATGGGGTCCAGGAATCAAGTCCCGGCCTCTGCCTGTGCAGACCCATAGGCTGAACTGGGGCATTCTTCCCATGTGGGAGGCAATTCCTACCCTGCGCAGCCCCACATCCACCTGTGTGGAATGAAACTATGTCGAAACTAATGATGTGCAGCTGTGGACACTGTTCTTCCTCCACACCCTCTCTGTCAAACAATAAAATAAATTAAAAAATTTAAAAAAAAGAAAAGCATTCATGAGGATCTATAAACACACACAAGATACATAATCAAGCTGGAATATACATAGTGCTATTATTTGTGTATACTTTATAAATTTTAGATTATATCTTCGATATGGGAAGGCAAACTGCTTTGTTTTTCAGGAAATTTGATAAACATAAATAAAACAACACATAATTTATTCTCAATGAAAAGGCAAAATGGTAAGAATATTTATACACAGTCAGGGGTTATATAATTTTTCACCATATAAATAAAAGACAAGAATCTAATAGTACCTACCTGTTGGTAGTTCTGTTGCTTAAGCTGTTCAATTTGGGATTTAAACAAATTGTTTTCATCTTGTACCCCCTATTTAAACAAAAATTAAGCATCAATACCTGGACAGAGGTTTTTATTTTCCACAGAAACTTCTGAAACATATCATACCATCTAGAAGAATTCTAAAACAGTAATAATTTTAAAAGGATGTAATAAGCCCTATATTAAAACACATTATAAAATTAATTAAATTATTAAGTATAAGCCTAGGAGTGGGTGTATCTCAATGAAAGAAAATAGGGCCCAGAAACAAACAACCTATAATAATTTAGTATAGTGTGGCATTTCAAACCAGTAGGACAAGTTCTAGCAATATTTTGGGCTAGATTTAACTTTGTTGTGGGGAGCTGTCCGATGTACTACATGTTTAGTGGTATCCATGGCCTCCAATCACTAGATGAAGCAGCACTACTCCTCCACCATCTGTGACAACCAAAAATGTCTCCAGATATTGCCACATGTCCCCTTAGAGAGAACGACTGCAGGAATCATGATTTTTAAAATAATATGGCTAGCCTTCTTTTAAAGTTGAAATGTTATTCTTACAAATTACATATGAATAATTACATATGTAACAAAATATAAACTCTACACGAATCAGACGAAAAACATGTGAAAATTATTTTTTAATTACAGAGAGGCAGCTTTCATTCCAAGACTTAAAATTCAACAAATGATTTATATTTGAGTTCATAAAAACTTTTAAGTTCCAAAATATGGGGGGAAAAACCCACAAATGATGTCAAAAGAAAAACTTAACAAACCACCTCTCATATGAGGAGGGACCCAAAAAATACCAGAATTATCTTTGGGGGGAAAGCTGGGATGGCTCAGGGGGTAAAGCGCTCACTTTGAAGCCCCGAGGACTGAGGATCAAATCCCGGCACCGGCCCATGCAGACCCACATGCTGAACTGGGGTGTGCCCCCAGTTCAGTTCTTGCCGGAACCTATGTGGGAGGCTCCTGGCCCAGTTCCTGCCCTGCTCAGCCCTGTGCCCGCCTGTGGAGTGAAACTATATGGAAAACTAATGTCAACTATGGAGACTGCTCTGGGCCCTCCCCCTTCTCTCTGTCTCTCTCTGTCTGTTTCTGTCAAAAATCAATAAAACAAATCTTTAAAAAAAAAAAAAAAAAAAAAGAATTATCTTTTGGAGGGCAAGCCCCTAGTAGTACAGGCTTCCCCTGCTGAGTGTTCTAGGAACCCATCTGCATCAGTGCACCAGCTGGCACTGTTGTGAGTGGCTGCACTCAGCTTCAGTGAATTTTGTTTAGAGACTAGGCATTTGCCCATTTCATGATGGGTGATTCACACAATGTGCAGCATGACAACGCACCAGCCCACACTGCTCTGAGTGTTCAGTAGTTTTTAACCAAAATCAGCAAGACCCCTATGCCCCAACCCTCCCTGTTCACCTGATCTCGCCCTGAGCAACTTTTCTTTTTGTTTCCCCAATGAAAAACGTCCTCAAAAGGAAACATTTTGCTGATATGGAAGAGGTGAAACAGAAAACAGCAGAAGCACTATAAAAGGCATCAAAATCGATGAGTTCAAAAACTATTTTGAGCAATGGAAAAGCATCTTGATAGGTGTATTACATCAAATAGAATGTAAGGTGACTAAAGTTTAAAGATGTAAGAATACACAATTTTTTCTAAATTCCAGTCTTGGGTCCCCATTGGATGACAAAATTTCCCTTATGTTAAAAATTACCTTTTAAATTAATAAGAAAAAGTCAATTCAAAGGAAAAAATGTGGAAAATATGAAGGCCAATTCACATACAAATGAGGGTGCTTAACTAATTTCCCTCACAATCAAATGCAAATTTAAAATAATCTATTAATCAAGTATAATACCAAATGTTTTCATCTGTGTCAGTGTTGGAGAGGATGAATGAAATGGCCCTCAGTTGGTGAGAATGTAAATTAGTAAAAACACTTTTGGAGGGTGATTTAGCATTATCTGACAAAATTTAAAGTAAGTGTACTTGGGAGAGAGAGGAAATACGACAGAATCAACCCTTGGAGTATGAAATATGAACAAATGTAGTAGTCCGAGACAATGCAGGCATCTAAAATTTACTATGACTTCAAATAAATGTTGTTAGGTACTCTCAATATTAATTACATGAAGGTAAGCAGTTATTTCTATTTTAACTATCTCTTTCAAAAAGAAAAACTGTACAAACCTTTAATCCAAAATTTCACTTCTAGAAATTTAAATTGCAGATCTACTAGGAAAAGTATTGAAAATGTGTATACAAGGATATTCACTGTAGAAGTGTTATAACAAGAAACACAATTCTAAATAATTTAGGTATCCACAAACTAGGATTGTTTAAATAAATGATGATACAACCATACAACTGAATGCCATGAACCCATTAAAAGTTAAAGATGAAAATGTGACTACTAAAAAGATCTCAAAAACATTAATTGGGGGTGAGAGAAGCAAAATACAGAAGTATACATGGTTAAAATAGTATGTTTCCCTTCTGTCACCCTCTGTCAAAAACAGTAAAAATAAATCTTAAAAAAAAAAGTTGTTTAAAAAGCAATTATGTATACACACACACATTTTAAGTATGGGTACTTTCTCAAAAGATATACAAACAAATGATAGTAAAAATTTCTGAGAAATGAAAACCAATATCTGGGTAGAAGAGACAATCATTCTGTACTCTATTTTCTTTTTGTTTTAAAAACTTGCAAAGATAGTAATTCACACAATTAATTTTAAGTAAACATATTTACCTGTAACTGCTTTGTTTTGTTAAAAAGATCACTTTCCCTCTCTTTCAGAATGGTTTCTACTCTCTTCATTTCATTTTCTTTTTCTTTCAATCTAGAATTTTTACAAAGACCATATATTTAGTTATATACAGAAAAAATGACAACACAACTCCAATATCATCTGTAAAAAAAAAAAAAAAAGGCAGTGGCAAAAACAATGCCTATTAGCCTTTTCTGCCCATATTATACCAACTTTATTTTAAAAGACAATTATTTTCAGAATTATTCAATTTAAAGTCAAGTATACTCTAAAACTGCTAGTTTATTTCCTACTTAACATTTCTTAGGCAAGTATAGTTATATACAGGAGGAAAATCTAAAGTAACAATTATAATTAGTTAATCCTAGAATTTTACTCTTCACCCTTTGTACTGAAGAGATGCTACATAAAATTTAATCTGGTTCTCCCTAACCCAACAAAGACATGTCTTACTCTATCTAGCCCAACTGAATCCCAATTGCCCTGTCATCCTAAACACAGACCTCTCTAGACTAATACTTAGACTACTGAAATAATCTGTTTAACTATTTCCTCAGGGCAGGAACCCATTTTAGCCATGTGAGTACTTTCAGTGCCAGAGTACATAATAGTCTCTCAAATATTTGATGAGTCGAATGTTATTTTTATCCCACCTTAATCTAGAAAGAACTTCAAGATGTTTATAGATATACTTAAAAAATGACAAAAGAGCATACATGAAGAGTGGGATTAAAAACTGAAAAGAAGAGGATGTCATGATAGCTCAACAAGTTGAGAGCTTGCCTTGCAACCAGGAGATCTGGGGATTGAGTCCCAGCCCTGGTGGACCCTTGCAGGCCCATATACTGAGCAGCGGGTTCTTGCCTCCCACGTGGGAGGCTCCCAGTTTGGCACCCGCCCTACAAGGTCCCACATCCACCTGTATGGAATGAAACTATGTCACAGCTGATGTGCAACTATGGAGACTGCTATGGGTCCTCCCCTCCTCTTTCTCTCACCTTCTCTCAGACAACAAAATAAATCTTAAAAAAACTTTTTTAAGATTATGACTGAAGATTATCCTCTGGTTAATTCAACAATATTCTTTCAAATACTGAATTTTTATTTGAAATAACTAACTTTTCCTTACAATAACTGCATACTTTGTTTAAAAAAAAAAACTAAATAAAATCTCCAGATATCTAAAAGCACTTAAAGGGCCTCTGTTTTATTATACCAAACACAGACTTAGCTTATTTGCCTCTGGACTATAATTCTACTTAACAAGAAAGTCAATGACTTAGAAGAAACCCATCATAACATTCAAGCACATTCTGGAAAATTAGAACTTCCACTTTAAAATGCTGGCTAAAAGTATACTTACACAGTCTCAAGTTCTTCAAATCGTGATACAGAACATACCTAAGAAACAGATTCACATTTTTAATTCTAACATCAAAAAGATCATCAGGTACTACAACATATAGATACAGAATCACTCACCAACAAAAGAAAAACATAATTATGCCCGGTAAATTTAAGAATCGATTATGTATAAAACAAAGCAATGAATTTTATTTAACTTAATTTTTAATATTCATTTCTTAAAAGGATTATAGATTAATACACCAATTAAATACGGACACTGAAGGATGAGCCCATTTGAAAATGTAAGAATAGAAAACGGTTTTAGGATTACAATGAAAAATAAGACAGAGTAAAAGTAAACTTATTTTATCAGTAACAACAAAATTATGGTACAACATTTTTTAAGGCAAAGAAACTCAGAGACTATTAACTCCAGTCATATGCTGGTACTTGCCTGCTTTGAACCTCGTGGAATTTGGTCCTCAACACATTTTAATGTGAAAATTTTGTCCTAGTACTCATCTGTTGTTTAGTACTCGTCTGTTGTTTAGTACTCACCAATTAACAAGCACCAAGGTACCACTGCATTATTCCTTAAGGGAAAAATTTGTTTGCTACTCATTATTTTTGGTACTTGTCCTGCCTCACAGACCCAGTTAGCAATGAGTATCAACATACTACTGTACTTTGCTTTCTAGTATAGTAAAATATCTCATTTTTATGTAAAACACTGTTAATATGTTTATACTATACCTCTTCCAAATTATGCTGTGCTACCTCCTGAACATGAGCTTTTAAAGATTCATTTTCTTCTTGAAGTTCCTGAAAAAGAATACATGTGAACTGAATTGATATTCAAATATAAAAAAAGGAATTTACTTTTGTTTTTAACTTCTCACCTGTAACCATTTCCCTCTACTGACTAGATCTTCCTCCTTCTCTTCTAAAACAGTCTTCATGGTATTCACCTGTTCCTCCTTTCTTTTTAACCTGACAATAAGTTAACAAAACTAAATTAAAATGTCACTTATTATATAAAGCAAAAATAAGACATACTGGAAAAGTATATTTTAGGTTTCATTCACAGCCCAAGCTGGTTAAAATAAACTAAAAAATAAATATTTTAAGTACAAAGGCATAAGATTTTGTAGATAGTAAATTAATAAGTATTGGGTAATTAAAGAAAATAGTTCCATCTATCACTGAAGATCTAGACACTGAATAAATTAGGTACCTCTCTCTACTCTTACCCCATATCATCCTGTTTAAGTCAATACTAAAAATTTAGACAGCTTATTTAAACCAGTTTGGGTATGAAAGATAAAGCCAGTTTTACAGTGGCTATTAAACATGGGCAAAGAGCTACATCTCAAATAAGGTCATGCGAGGTATAACAATTAAGTTTGTGAACTCATCCTAGAAAAAGTGCTACATACATCACTGCTGAGTATCACTACAGTCACCTTCAAAGTACTCCTCTAGGAAAGCTATGTACCAACGCCAGCACCTCATCCACCTTTCAAAGCAATTTTGAAACTCATTTTCTGGAATGTCCACCAGAGCTGTCATCATATTACCCTTGAGGTCCTGAAATATCATCAAAATGTCTTCAACACTTCCTTTATCTTCAGGTAAAGTAAAAAGTCACTGGGGGTCAGATCAAGTTGAGAAGGAGGGTGTTCCAATAGTTATTTGCTGACTGGCTAAAAATTCCCTCTCAGACAGTGCTACGTGAGCTGATGTATTGTGTTGATGCAAGAGCCATGAGTTGTTGGGGAAAAGTTTAGGTTGTTTTCATCTAACTTTTTCACACAGCCTTTTCAGCACTTCTCAATAGTCAGCTTGGTTGACTGTCCAGTTGGTACAAATTCTTCATGAACAATCCCTCTGATATCAAAACAGGTGAGCAACATCGTTTTGACTTTTGATTTGGACTGATGGAACTTTTGTGGTTGTGGAGAATTGGCTGAATTCCATTGTGCACTTGGATGCTTTGTTTCAGGGTAGTATTGGCACACCCATATTTCAGCACCAGTGATGACACAGCCCAAAACATCATCTTGACTCTCCAAAAGGTCTTGGCAAACTCCGACTCTCTTTTGCTTTTGTTCATCGATGAGCTCCTTTGGGACCATTTTTGCACACATCTTTCTCATGCCAAGATTTTCAGTTAACATTTTCCTAACTATTTCTCTAATCAATGTTTACTTTGGTCTGCTATGCTTCTTACAGTCAGTCAACAATTTTGATGAGAATTCCATAAATTTTTGCAGTGTTTTCATCAGGTGTGCTCGTTACTGGCTGCCCTGGCCTCTTCATTAGTGACGCATTTTCTCCCCATAGAAAAATATTTAATTCATTTGTACACTGCCATTGTCTTCATGGCATTATCCCCATAAATTTGGACTAATGTATCCCTGATTTCACTTCCACTCCTGCCAAGTTTAACAAGAAATTTAATGTTTGTTCACTGCTCTATTTCAAGTTCTAACATTCTCACGACAGCACACAAGAACAGGCAACAATAATGAACACCATTCAGCAAGACACAGCCACACATCCACATGAACATAAATAGCCGTGAAACACTGATATACCAAGGTTATAAAACCTTACAGAGTTGTTTGTACAATTCTGTCAACGTAACCACATAGTGGCAAGTTTGAGAGCTTAATTGTCAGACCCCGCATTTAGATTATAAATCATGAAAAGTAAAACTTCCCACTCTAACCCCATTCCCATCAAAAACCTATGAGTTAAATCTTAATAAAAAACTTAATACTTTGAGATCTTTTTGAGGTACAATTTGATATTCCCTAAAATATTACTGGAAGTCAAATAAAAAGAAGCTACAATTTTCATAATTGTTTTAACTAATGGAAAAGAAACATTAAACAGAAATGAGGAAAATGGTACGTACAAATTCTGAAGCTCCTGAACTTGAGAAGTGATAGATAACTGAAATAAAAAGGCAGGAAAAAAATCAATTCATAATCCTTTCAATTTACCCTATTAAGCTATATGATAAACTTTAAAATGTGTACACTACAAATTACAAAGATCCTAGCTGAATTATTCATGTCAAAATGAGATGTGTTTTGATTTTGCCTTCTCTTGATTTTAATGATAGTAAGAACAACAAATAAAAATGTGAGGTAGGAGGTGAGGTGGTGGCAAGGAATACTATTATGAATAGTAAGTCTAAATAATGTGATACTTCTAAAATTGTGAAAATAAAAATATTAAACTGTCCATGTATCTTTCTACCATATCAGAGCTCTTCTACTTCCCAGTCTTCAAGGCCAGCTCCTCAACTGTACTCCACATTGTCCTTCTTCAATCTCACACAGTTCAATAGTACCTTTTATGCCCCCACTGTCTTCTCAGTCCCTTTAGATCTTGGCTTAGATGTAAATTCCTCAGGAAACTTTCATGACCTCTCAATCTATACATTAGAGGAGTTCAATCTTTTCATTTTACCCTGTTTTGTTCAACACATTATCTCCAATCACTAACACAGTGCTTGTCATGACACGTAGGAGAAACTCAATATATTGTTGAATGAATCTGTTGGATGAATGAATTAATCATCTCTTCCATGCAATCTCACCATTTTTTCAATGACGCCTTATCAGATTAAATTCACCAAAACCCTATTATTTCCAGTAACCCTTTCTGCCTCAACTTCCCCAGTGAAATCTGTATGTGGTTCTACAGGCAAAGGTTGAGCTATAAATATGCTGTAACAAACCATTATGGTCCATGCAGTTAAAGAAAAAAAGGTTAAAAAATGATCTACCAATGTGTTGTTTTTTTAAGTTAGCAAACTAAAATAAATCATTAATACAAAAAACTTTCTAAGAAAAAATCTTTAACAGTTAAAAAACATATTGATTAAAATATCAAGAACACTTTCTCAAATCAGACAAGAAAATAAAAAGCACATAACCCAATATACTTACAGCACACTACTAAAAGTGTTTTCTGAGCAATGAAAAAAACCAAGTAACTCATAAATACACATAGACTAAGAAATCTGTCATGCTATGGCTCTGGGATTTTTACCTGTTGAGCCTTTTCAAGCTGGATATTTCCTATTTCTTCTTTTAGAGCCTCTATTTCCTGTTTCAAATCCTTGACAATGACAAAACAGACAAGATTGGACAATGGAAACACAGAAATTGACATAAAATGCAATGTACAGATGAACACATGAAATTAAATGGTATTCACTAAAGTTGATAAACAAGAAACAAACACATAGCTTTCTATCTCCCAATACCTGAATAGTTTTCTCCTTATTAGCAACTCTGAGAAGTTCAGCTTCCAGAAGCTCTTCCACTGACTTGATCTTTCCATCTTTTTCGTGGATCCTTAGATAAAGAAACACGGTATTAAACTTAAATAGAAATCATCAAATTCTATCAACTAAGATACACAAATAGCATCAAATCGTGAATAAGTTCACCAAATAAACTCTCCACTTAAGTAAAATAGCAACATATCTTGCAGATAGAAGAGGGAAAATACTTAAAGCTCTTGCTAAATGAGAATTAATCAGTAACTACCAGATGGCAAAAGTCTTTAAGCTGGTGGTGACATGCTTCAAAAGTACACAGGGAATAGAAGATATATACCCTGAAAGACAATAGGGAGAATCAAGTTCCTCTCAACAATATTGGCTTCTAAAGCTCCGCCAAAAGCTATGGCAGAACTTACATACAATTATGGCATCTAACTTCACAGAACCCTCAAAAAGTGTAAACAAGGAACTGATCTCACTATCCAATAAAACCTGTTCTTTAATAGTTCCTACTGCAAGGGATGCCAAGATGGCTCAGCGGGTTAAGCTCTTCACTTTGTAGCCCCAGGGTCTGAAGATCAAATCCTGGCCCTGGCCCTGGCCCATGCAGACCCATATGCTGAACTCGGACATACTCCCAGTTCGGTTCTCACCAGGGCGAGCTTCCCATGTGGGAGGCTTGGTGCCTAGCTTGCGGGGGCATGCTTCCCATGCGGGAGGCCCCCGGCCTGGTTCCAGCCCTGCACAGCCCCCTGCCCACCTGTGTGGAATGAAACTATGTCAGAAACTGATGACGTAAAACTATGGAGACTGCTCTGAGCCCTCCCCTTCTCTCTGTCTCTCTATCAAAAACAAAAAATAAATCTTTAACAAACAAAAATATTAATAGTTCCTAACCGCAAAAAAACAGAAAATTAACAATTCAATGCTGTAAGTTAAGAAAATAAATGGAATTAATTATGGAAATACATTTTTTAACAATCACTTTGTACTGGGAAAACATAACTTATCCCATCAATTAAAAATTCGAGTGAAGGTTAACCTTACACCAGCTATCTCAACTGTACAAAATAAGATTTATCAACACTAAGAAAATGGACTAAAAGAGGAAGACCAGTTTAATAATGTCATCACTTACACTTTCTTAAGCTCTTCAACTAGAGATGCAAAAGAAACCTGGAAGTAGGAAGGTATCATGCTTAGTAATTTGCTCAAAATATAAATTAATCAGACATAGAAATGTATATTACCTTTAAATTTTCTACCACACCAAAATCCAAATGGGAAAAAACCAGAAATTATTTCTGGATTTTTTAATGTCATAATTATAAAAATGAAAAGCACTTTGAAAGTAAGTAGCTCTAAAGTTATTTTGGTAAGTGTAGGCCAAAGAAAAATCAACAGGCAAATGTTAAAATTATTGAATTAATATTTCTAACCAGATAAAGAGAAAAAACAACTGAAAATTTACCTAATTTCAGAGTCCTTTCTATTATTATTTAGTCTTACATTATATGTGTATACACCTTTTATCACTGTGGTGAAAAGCAGTGGCATCCTATCAGGAGTACTCTACCTATTGCTTGATATAGTCAGCATCCAATAAATTGTAATCACTAATTCTTAAAACTGTAATTGACAACTTTCATGTTAGAGAAGAGAAAAAAAAAAAACCAAGACTTGATATGTTTGAATATAACAGGTGTGTCCATTGTATAAAAGAAAATGATTGCAGGATGTACTAAATATATTACCTGATCAGTTTGCTTAGCCTTTAAGTCTTGAACTTCTTTTGTCAGAGATGCGTTTTCTGTTCTTATTGCCTTTTTCAAAGACATATAAACACAACATACTTTTATTTTCCAATAAAATAGCTAGCTTCAAAATAAACTACCCTATCATTTTTCTTTAGCTGCTTTTTTCTCTTAAAAGCCCAGAAATCTCACTTCTTTCACATGTCTACAACTCTGTAACTTCTAGAGCTAGCCAAATGGATTTTTATTTCAATTATTCCCACAAGTATTTTATTATATTTGTTTCCACAACCTCACAGCCACATAGCATACCACTTGTCACCTTAAATTCAAATATATCTTTCAAGTTATTTCTTCCAGTAACCTTACCTATCATAATCAAGTTAGTTAATGATAATCATAAAATAGAACCAGTCTCTCCTTTCTCTGGCCTCCAATACTATTTCATGAACTTCTGAAGTCTGCTAGTTATATCTGGTTATAATCTTGGCATGAGGAAGTGGGAAAGTATGTATTACAAACCATAACAATAGTTCATTAAGGGAGTGAAAGCTACAATCAACAATGCATTTTTGTATTTCTAATAAAATTTTAAATTTAATGAAAAAAATCATATAAGTCATAAAATGTGGGTAACTAACATGAAGTTTAAAAGCTATGGGGAAAATCTTACACAAATTATAGTGAAACCCCTTTGTGTTCACTAAATAACCTCAAGGAAAACAACTACAAAATGCTTTAATTTACATTTAGTTCCTCTTCTTTAGTGGCCACCTGAATAAGTCCCGTTTCAAGTAATTCTTCCACAGTCTTCAACTTCTCATCTTTTTCTTGAATGCTGGAATTATAAATTTAAAACACGTATTAACTATTTTTCAAGGTAAATGAATATCATTCTTGAATATTTTATATGGATCAACTCCTGTGTCCATCATTCCTTACAAACTTCTAACTCTAGAAACATTTCTCAGGATCTTTGATTATGGTCTAAGGGTATTTCCTCTTTACCAAGAAGTAAAATGTGTTCAAGTAATGCATGCTTATTACATGCTAGCCTAAACAAATACATCATTACCACACACAACACCCACAAACCTAACGTAATCCCAAATCAAATCAACAATATAACACTTTTCTATTATGAAGTATAAAAATAATTTAAAAAATCTAAATTAATGTACTTAATAACTCTGTTATCTCAATTTTAGTAGAGTCATTAAGATAAAAAGAAAATTTTAAACTCTTACCATTTTTCCATTTGTTCCACAACATCTTTATTAGGCTAAAAAAAACAAAAACACCAAAAAAGTTTAATTTTAACTTTTGCATGACATAAAACTAATTTAGAAAAAGAATTCTATGAAAATTGTTTAGTTTTAATGAGATCCAAAATTGAGAAAGATGATCCATATTTTAACATTGCTAATAATTAAAGTATTATTTAATTTACAAAACAAGACAGCAGCTACACAAAGGACAGAAAAAGATGAATATAAATAAAGTGGGCTGGCAAAATGTTTAGTATGTTATGAATGATTTTTTAATTATTATAAAAGAAAAATCCTAAGGATAAGAAAAGACTCTGCCTTAATTACTTTCCATTAATTCAGTTCTTTAAATATAAAAAAACCTAAGGTTGCAAGTCCACATAGACCAGGAAGGAGGCTCTGTTTTCATTTTATAAATTGACTTTTTTTTTTTATTTTAAAACTAAGGTATAACATTTATAATAGGCAAGTGCACAAATCTTGTGTACAACTCAATGAAATAACATGTATATATTATGTAACCATCCCACAGACTAAAATATAGAATATTTTCAACTTCATTGTAATACGTAAAAACAACATTATGATCACATTCTTCTTGCAAAGCAATAAAACATGACTTGTAAGCTGAACCTTGCCTTTGATTTCCTTCATGCCCCCTCCACACACACAAAAGTATCCCATCATTACTTATTTTGTGTTCAGAAGCGAGATTTCCCCTAAGCATTCCCAGAACTTCAGGCAGCTAAGTGTCCTGACAAAACAGGTTTGGGTCTTTACCTTGAACGTTCTCTTCCACACATTCCTACCAGCTCTCTTCTAATTTTGGCAGATTAATTTTTTCCAATGTTATGCCAATGATTTTTCACAAACACTATAAATTTTCCATTGCTAAATCCAAATCCCAAGATTCTACTTCTTACATATTTCTAAAATTAACCCCACTCCCCTTCACCAATGCCCTAGATTAGGATCTCAGCTCTAGTCATCTCAAATATCACAATACGACTCTCTTCTCCCTGTCGCTAGTCCACAGTATTATTTTATTATTATTTTATGAGTAGTACAAGAATTTTCAAATGGGAAAAAACTTTCCTACCATCGAGACAGAAGCTGTTAAAAATACATTAAATCAGGTTTATTAACTGTGAAAAATAACTCATGCAGTAAGTTTATAAATCTTTCAAGATGGTTTTTGTCCATCTACCGTATATGAATACCATTTCAAATAAATACAACATAAAATTTGTAACTATGTTGTACACCTAAAAGTAATATAATGTTATGTCAATTATAGCTCAATAAAAAAAGACCGCACTATTAAATCCACGTTATCTGGACCTTACTCATTTAATTTACTTTACCTTTAGTCCTACATAGATCTTCCCTACATAAATTCAAACAGCTCTTTGTCACAAGTGATCAGTCTAAAATGCTAGACCAGTGGTTCCCAACTTTTTTCCACTGTGTACCCCTTCTAAACCCATTTCTATAAATTATACCCCTTGTTTTTAAAACAGCTGTTTTTAAATACTATTTTTGTTCAATGCCTATCTTAACGTAAAATAGTAGAAATGAGGTAACAAGTTAGGAAAGAGAAATTACTACACTAAAAGCACAACAGATTTAATGTTAATATTTGTAACAGCTAAATATTGATAATGATAATCAAGTATTTAAGAAACTTTTAGTTTATTATTAATAATATTTGTGTTATCTGAAGTCTGTAATAATTGTTACAGACCACTAGCCAAATAACATTGTAAGACTGTTGGGCTTGCTCTGATGCACTTATTTCTTGTAATCAGTCTCAAAAGATGCAAGATACAGTCTTAAGTCTGGACTTGCATTAAGCTTGTTGCAGAATTTATTTTTTATGAAGGTGTAAGCAGAAAAAGTTCTCTCCACTACTTCAGTCTTAGTAAATGGCAAGAGGTATTTGAGGGTCTTCTCACTGAACTGTTCTTATTCCTCACTGCCATCACCCAGAAGATGTTTTCTTTTGAAGTCAGAATTTAAAGAATCGGTTGAAAGGTCGGTTAACTGCTCTTCTTCATTGAATGACAGTTTAGCTTCTTTGAAGTATTCTTCATTGAAGGAATTGCAATCCAGTTGTTTTCTTTTCCACATTGAGAGAAGTACTTACAAAAGGACACTTTAAGACCTTCCAAGTGACTTACAATACTCTTTCACATTTTGGAATAGGTTAGGGTGACCAGACGTCCCGCTTTTGGTGGGACAGTCCCGATTTTTAACAATTTGTCCCGCGTCCTGCAGCATTTTAAAAAAGTCCCGATTTTTGGAAAGAATGCACGACAAGCTAGGGAACAGCGGGAGATAGACCAAATTTTTAATCAAGAACCCCCTCCCCCTCAGTCAATGGTGTCCTGCTTTACCAATGTTAAAATCTGGTCACCTTAGGATAGGTGCAAGTCATTCTCAGATAAGAAGTTGTACAGCTTCAAAAACTTCAGGCTGACCTCTTTCAATACAGTTTACGAAAGTCCAGTTTTTTAATGATTGACTCAATTTTGTCAGTTACTTCGAATATAGTGATTGATCTGCTTTGAAGTCGCAAGTTGAGTTTACTTCTAGGAAAATATATGATAAATATGTAAGACTTTGAATTTAATCACTGTCTTGAAACTTTGGAGCAAGAGGGAAATGATGATCTTTAAAAAATACCTGGACTTCATGTCTAAGTTCAAACATCCAAGCACTTTGCCACGAGATAGCCACCTTACCTTCTTATGCAAAAGTAATGTGTTGTGAATGCTGTTCGTTTCTTCACATATTTAAACAATCTGGAGTTCAGTGGCTGTTACTTAATAAACTTTACAACTTTTACAGCCGCATCAAGAACATCTTTCAGTTCACTAGGAAAAGGCTTGGATGCAAGACTTTATGAATGCAGCAGTGACTCCATGGTACATGGGGAGTTTGTTTTTTTTAAAGATTTATTTTATTGTTTGAGAGAAGAGAGGGAGAGAGGGAGAGGGA
>PVKE010009817.1:0-43896 GCA_004027555.1 Craseonycteris thonglongyai | reverse complement strand
GGGTAGGTCCAAAAGTTGAGTGGAGCGGGGTCTCAGGTAATCCCCAGGGCAGGGCAAACGGTGTTAGTGGAGACTCAGGTCTGGTGGCTGCCTGCATCTGTATGCTCGGTGACTGGAGGGCTTAACAAAGAAACGATATGGGAAACTATCTAATTGTTACCAACCAATGTCACCCCATTAAATTTAACAATAAAATATAATAATATTAAAAAGGATTTACAACAGTCTTAGAGATAGAAATTTGCAAAGATAGTACATATATTCCACACCTAGTCTCTTCTCCTATTAACATCTTACATTATTAGTAGAGCACTTTTATCACAATTAATGAACCAACATTGATATATTATTTTTACTAAAGCCCATACTTTGTTCACATTTCTTAGTTTTAACCTAATTCCCATTTTCTGTTCTTGGATTCCATCCAAGATACTATTTTACATTTTGTAGTTACATATCCTTAAGCTCCTCTTGAATGTGACTGTTTTTTAGATTTTCCTTTTTTATGATCTTGACAGTTTTGAGGAATATTGGTCAGGTATTTTGTAAAATGACTCTCAGTTGTGATTTGTCTCAGTGTTCCTTGTGATTATACCAGAGGTTATGGCTTTTGGAGGGAAGACCACAGAGGTAAAGTACCATTCTTATCACATAATATCAAGGGTGCACATAATGAACATTGTCACTGTTGACATTAATCTTCATTACCCAACAAAGGTAGTGTTTGTCAGGTTTCTCCACTATAAAGTTACTTTTCCTGCACCTCCTTTCATGCTGTACCCTTTGAAAAGAAGTCACAATGCACAGTGCACAGTTAGAACTGGAGATTTATGTTCCACCTCCTTCCTTGAGGGCAAAGTAGCAACATAAATTATTTTGAAATTCTACATGAGAGATTTGTTGTTTTCTCCCTTCTATTCGTTACAAATTTTTCTATTCTCCCCTATTTATTCATTTATTCAGTCATTTGTTTATACCAGTATACATTAATTTATATTTATTTTATACATTAGGTTACTTGTATAATACAACATACTACTCTGTTACTCAAAATTATCCAGCTCTGACCTTTGGGAATGTATTCAGTTGACTCCTGTATCCCTTTAACATATCCACCATTGTATTTCTTCTTAGTACTTCCTTACATTCTGGCACTACAAGATGCTCCAAGCTCATATTGTGTATTTCCTGCCCCAGTCCTAGAATCATCCAGTTTTCTAAGGGTCTTTAATTTCTTTTATTAGAGGAAGGTTAGGATCCAAAAGCTGTGTGTTAGTTGTTATACTTGCTACCTGAGTGCCATTGCTTCTATAGCCACTCCTTTTACACAACATTTCTCTCCATTTCCTAAATCAAAATGTTGCCCAAGTCCCCTGAGATAGAGTCTAGGAAGGATATTAGAAACCAGCAAGCATTTCAAATGTAGGAAGACCCACTCTTCATTCATCATTTTCAGTCTCAACAAAGACCCTGTCACCACTGCTTACACATAGTGAACAATTAACTCCATTCAATACTTATCTAATGGGACATTTTTCTGTTCCTTATAGAACCATAGATTACCGGTATTAGAATCAGAAAGAACCTTAGAAAATACTGAATTCATTTGTTCATTTATTCACAAATATATGAGGGCTGTCTGGAAAAAAGCCAGCCATTGTCAATATAACGAGAATGGTTACATGGCTGGAGATTTTTCATACAACCCTCTTAGATTGAGGGCCTACTATATACTGCACATGATCCTAAATGATGAGGATATAACAGTACACAAAATCAGGCACAGTCCCTGACATCATGGAACTTATGGTCTAGTGACAATGACAAATATAAATTTTAATTAATTAATTTATTTTATTTTTGACAGAGAGAGAGAGATACAGAGACAGAGAGAAAACTAAACTGGGGGAGCTCCCAGTTCAGCATATGGTTCCGCACGGGCCAGGGCCAGGACTCAATCCCCGGTCCCCGGCGCTGAAAAGTGAGGACTCAACCCACTGAGCCATCCCGGCTTCCCCATAAATTTTAAAGTATCCACAAGTAATTATAATCATACAACTGTTCTAAATGCATAAGGAGAGGTAAATGATATGGGAGAGTATTGCAGGGAGACTAGATCTGCTGTGGATAAGGATTCAGGGAAGGTTTCCCTATAGAAGCTAAGATCAGATGGAGTAGGAGGTAACTAGGTTACAACTGGAAAACAAATCCAAACAAAGGGTAAGGATGTGCAAACATCTGTGACAACAGGTAATGTGGTATATTACAAAGCTCAGAGAACTGGCAGAACCAGGCAAAAGATGAGGACAGAAGGGAAGCAAGGACTAGACCACAAGTCCTTGACAGCCATGGTAAAGATTTGGTTGTTTTTAAAATAGGAATGGGAAGTTCCTGAAGTAAAACTCATTAGGTTTTAAGCAGGGTGGGGATAGGCAGAGACAGCTTGAGATTTGTGTTTTACAATGATCATTCTGGTTGTTGTGTGGAGAATGAATTCTAGGTGGGCAAGAAGCCCCAGTAGGAAGTGGCCAGTTAGGAGGCTACTGGAGTAGAATACAGAGATGATGCTGGAGAGCTTGGCCTGGAGTGGTGGCGATGGAGACGGAGAGAACAGGGCAAATCGGAGAACTATGCAGGAAATAAAATTGAGAAGATTCTAGACATTTTGAGTATGAGACAAGGGTAAAGACAGGTTAAGGGCAAGACAAAGGTTTCTGGTTTTGCACAAAGAGATGGATGATGTAAGGTGACGTCATTCACTAATAAAGAAAACACTGAAAGAAGACCAGGTCTGACAGAGAAAGCCATGAGTTCAGCTTTTGATTTGCTGAATTTGAGCTATTTCTGAGACATCTAAATGCAGAGGCCAAAAAGGTCACTGGATTTAAAAATCTGGAGCTCAGGATTAGTGATACAAATTTGATATAGTTAGTAGTTTCACAGGTGATAACTGAAGCCATGAGCATAGATAAAATAGTCTAAAAAAGAGTACAGAATGGGAAAGAAAGGGGCACTGAGCACGTCAAGTTACACACAAAGTAAGATTAAAATAATTCCTATTTCATAGAATGGTAGTCAGCATTAAATACTATGACATATGTGAAAGCAAATGACAAACTGCAAGCACCAATTCTATTAGTTATTACAGTTAAAATTAAAAGTGTGCATTTAATAAAGAGCAATCTGATGGGATATGTGTACAGTTGCTTACCTTCTCATGTTCAACTACTTAAGATATAACATGTGTACCCCATTACTCACTACTTGAAAAATGCAAAATCTCTGGTAGTTATAATACAAGACTAAGAGCTATTAAGGATATGAAAACAATATTGCTTAAATGTTATCTCATTTTCCTAAGTATTAGCCCAAGTGTGGAAATGAGGCATTAAGGGAAGAAATAATAAGGGTGTAGGAACAGCTCACATACTGGCCTCCATCCTATTACCTTCTCTACAACTGTCGTGCTCTCTAATGCCATTTGGAACAACTCATTACAACCACAAAAATCCAAAACAATATAACTTTTAGAAAAATCTGACAGATTTTACCAAGACTCTCTTCAAATACACATTAGTTAAACTTTGTCATTACAAAGTAACATCTTCATTATAGAAACTGACTCTTAAATGAATGAGAAAACATCTAATACAAATAATTATTTAATAAATTATTTAATTGTGCCCCTCAACTCAATGCTATTTTCACAGGAGCTGTAATCCATAAAACAGAATTAGCTTCTTTATACAGAACTGGATATTTTTTTAAATTAGATTCTATTGATATTTTAATCAGATGTAAACTCTTTAGGATAAAATTGTGATATGTCAGTTTTCATAAAGGTAATCACAGAATCACAAAGATGAAAGATACACAAAGGTCTGCTTCCAAAAATGTTGAGTTGTTTACAAAGATTACACAATTTGTGAACTGCCCAAAGGCACCTAGACATGGAGTCTGAAAGTCAGCTCAAGTTCCTCTCACAAAACCTTGTGACCAGAAGTAGGGCTAGGACAGCTTGAATATAAGGCAGGAGGTGGGGAGCATTTTCTTTTGTTTCACTTTTTTTTTGTTTGGTACAGACTTGGTGATTTTGGCTTCTTATAGGTTATAGTAGCACTGCAGAAGGATTATATACAAGAACAACACTGGAGTCTTTTAGGACCTGATTTGGGTTTAGATAGTGGTCTTGAAAAGAAGTTTATGACAAAAGCAACCACTAAAATACTTTTAATTAAACTACTAACACTATCCCCAGCTACTAAGATGGTTTGATTTTCTTGTTGTGGTCCTTTAACTCAGGGGTCACCAACCCCCAGGCTACGGGGTCTGTGGCCTGTTAGAAATTGCGCTGCACTGCAGGAGGTGAGCAGTGGGTGACTGAGGGAAGCTTCATCTGTATTTACAACCGCTCCCCATAGTTCGCATTACCACCTGAGCTCCGCCTCCTGTCAGATCAGAGGCTGAATTAGATTCTCAGAGGAGCATGAACCCTATTGTGAACTGCACATGCAAGGGATCCAGGTTGTGCGCTCTTCATGAGAATCTAATGCCTGATGATCTAAGGTGGTAACTGTGTAATAATTTAAGTATATATTACAATGTAATAATAATAGATATAAAGTGCACAATAAATGTAACGTGCTTGAGTCATCCTGAAACCATCCTACCCTCCCACCCTCAGCCTCATCCAAAAATTGTCTTCCACAAAACTAGTCCCTGGTACTAAAAAGGTTGGGGACCGCTGCTGTAACTGACACTACAATAACAATGTAAAACCATGACACACACTAAGTTTTAATAGCGAATGAATTTTGATTCATTAAAAATATATAAAAACAAATACCAATACTTTACATTTTACCAAATACTGACTTGAAAAAAAACCCCACAAAATGGTAAAAACAACTTTGTATGAGCCTTCCAGGAAAAGCATGAAATATTCTTATAGCAGATGTGGTGCTTTGCGATACAAAATAGGTGTGGAACCACCATATGGAATTGAAGACCTAACGGATCCTAACTGTTGTTTGGCCTTAAGGCACTTAACATCTTTTAGCCACTTTAGTTCCTTCATTTGTATGAAGTGGAATGAACTCAATTAGTTCTTAAACCTCCTCCAGCTCTGACATTCTGTAATTCTACAAATGTCATTATTAACAAATCTCCTTTACTTTATGTGGTCGTCTTCATTTTCTATACCAGTTATTATTAACCACCATTTTTGGCCTCCTTTTCTGGTTATTTCTTACCATTTGTTCCCACACTGAAATAACTACTTCCCTTATTTATTAACATATGATCCTCTCTCATTTTCAAACCTTTCCAAACTCACTTAAAATTTTTCCTTAGCAAGAACAATTCACCCTTGAACAATACAGTTTTGAATGCAAAGGTCCACTTGTTCATAGATTTTTTTCAATAAGTACTGTAAATGTATTTTTCTTCCTTATGATTTTCTTAATAACATTGTTTTTCAATCTTATTTTACTGTAAGAACACAGTATATCATACATATAACATATAAAATATGTGTTAACTGACTGCTTATGTTATCATAAGGACAGTCAAGAGAACAAGTTTCCAAACCAAAGGTTTTATTTAGTTACAGGTGTCTAAATATTCAGTACTCTCAACTACAGCAATGGGAAAACATATCTTGCTAGAATAAAGTTACTGTCAATCTAAGTAAATTCTTCAACACACTAGCTGAAGGTGCCATCATCCTCATAAATGACTTCAGAAGGGAAGGACATTAGCTTGCTACTATCAAACAGAGCTTATGAACCACCTCAGTTCCCCTCTATGATCCTGTGTCATTGTCCCTGAGGCTAATCAGGACATTGTGGGTGATGGGGAGATACTCCACATTGACTGGTAATTAGCCATATACCCTGAGTTTCTGGATTTTCCCCACCACTTCCAAACTTGGATGAAGTCCTACACTAGGGTATGGAATCTGGCTTTCCAAGTGGCTATTAGTGGAGAAGGATGACACAACGCAGTACTGGGAGTTAACTACTCACAGGGTGACCTTTGAAAATGGGATACAGCAGGTAAAAAGGGACCAGGCAGTGGATGTCAGAATAGCACAGCAAGTTGAAGGCTTGCCTTGGAACCACGAAGTCTGGGGATCGAATCCTGGCCCTGGCCCATGCAAACCCATATGCTGAGCTGTGGCACAACTGATGACTACTGATCCCAGCGGTGAAGGTGCTTACTTCCCATGCAGGAGGCCCCAGTTCAGTCCCTGCCCCAAATGGCCCCACATCCACCTGTATGGAATAAAACCATGTCACAACTAATGATGTACAACTGTGGAGACTGCTCAGGGCCCTACTCTCTTCTCTTTCTCTCTCTTACCTTCATTCTAACAATAAAATAAATCTTAAAAAAAAAAGGGGGAGTGGGTGGGACCAGGAAGATGAATTCCCTCTTCCTGTCTGCTTGTATGAATTGTTCATCTATCATATCTGGAGATATCACGTGGTCAAGCATATGTACTTGCTAAACAACCAGCGGAACCTCCTTAAGGCTCATCATGACACAGATGCCAGCATGATAATCCAATCACCTTACTTTGCTTCTCACCTGCTCCCTTACTCACTGTTCTAAGACTGTACCTTCAAATAAAGCAGGAGTGTTCAACATTTTGGTTTTCCTGGGCCACAATAGAAGAATTGTTTTGGGCCACACATAAAATACACTAACACTAACAATAGCTGATGAACTTTAAAAAAAAAAAATCACAAAAATCTCATAATGTTTTAAGAAAGTTTACAAATTTGTGTTGGGCCGCATTCAAAGCCGTACTGGGCTACATGCAGGTCATAGGTTGGACAAGCTTGAAATAAGGTTTCACTTAATTCGTGCTTCAGGCTCTGGTTTCTAGACAAATCAGGCAAAAAGCAGCGACAAAGCCAAAAAGAAGTAAATAACTTCTTAGTGAGACACATTGGTTCTAATGTTGCTTGAAACTGGCTCTATTGATTAGCTACTTGTTAAACAAGTAACATTCTGAGATCTGTAAAATGGAATAGGAGTTAGAAAAGACTAAGATAAATGACTTCTGGGTTACTCTGAACTCCAACAACCCATTAGAAGATGGGTTCATGCAAAAATCACGGAGTCCTATTAAAGCCCAATTCTTCTGACCATAGCAGTAGTTTAGATCAGCCTTATGAAATATAACTATAATTGAATCTTGGGCAGAATTCACTTGGCTCTCAAACAGGGCCATTTTCATTGCCATCAGCAGCCAATGTTATTTGATGTGTGACAGTATATCTTGCAGCTTAACTAAATATCACAAATTCAATAAAACCAGACCAGAGAAGGACTTCTGAGAGCTACAAAACCACATATACTGTGTGGAAAAGTGAAAAATGTGTATAGACAATGTAATATAGAATTGTACACCTGGAAACAATGTAATTGTTATCAACGAATGACACCCTGATAAGTTTAGCAATAACAAAAAAAGAAAAAAAAGTGAAAAATATAAAAGAACTTTTAAAAATCAGTAGTATCAAGTGCAAGAAGCCAGTCACAAAAGACCACACATAGTACAATTCCATTTATATGATATGTCCAACACAGGCAAGTTTACAAGAGACAGAAAGTAGATTCATGTTCCCTAGGACTGGGAGTTGGAGAAATGGAGAATGATTGCTAATGGGGTTTCTTTTAAAGTTAATGAAAATATTCTAAAGTTAGATTATGGTAATGGTTGCATAATTCTGTGAATGTACTAAAAAACACTGAATCAGAAACTCTAAAGGGGGGAAGCCGGATGGCTCAGTGGGTTAGGCGCTCACTTTGCAGCCCCAGGGACCGGGGATCGAATCCTGGCCCTGGCCCGTGCGGAACCATATGCTGAACTGGGAGCTCCCCCAGTTCAGTTCTCTCTCTGTCTCTATGTATCTCTCTCTCTCTCCCTGTCAAAAATAAATAAATAAATAAAAATATAGAAACTCTAAAGGGGTGAATTGTATGGGAATTATATATCAATAAAGCTGCTTAAGAGGAAGACAGGATGGCTCAGCAGGTTAAGTGCTCACTTTGCAGCCCCAGGGACTGAGGATCAAATCCTGGCCCCAGACCATGCAGACCCATATGCTAAACTGGGGTGTGCTTCCCATGAGGGAGGCCCCCAGTTCAGTTCTTGCCCCCCAGTTAGGCCCCTGGTTCAAGGGGGCATGCCTCCCATGCGGGAGGACCCTAGCCTGGTTCCTGCCTAGCGAGGCCCGCGCCCACCTGTGTGGAACACAATCACGTGGAAAATTGATGACATGCAACTATGGAGACTGTTCTGGGCACCACCTTCTCTCTGTCTCTCTCTGTCTCTGTCTCTCTTTCTCTGTTAAAACAATAAAATAAATCCTAAAAAAAAATAAAGCTATTTAAAAAGTAATAGGGCTATTTTATTGTGGGGAGTGAATTGGCTTAGAGACCAAAAATGTATGAGGAACAAATAAGCATTTCTCTCTGGGAACAGAGAATTGTAGGAACTTTATTCATGTATATTTTTTAAAAGGCTCTGGAAGAAGACAGACACAGTAACTTTACCTGGTTTCTGTATGAAACCAACTTCACCTGAGCAGCAAAGAGCCAAATTCTTGGGAACAGACTACAGAAAAAACTTGGGAATGTGTGCAACTGGCAGAGGAGTTTCAACGTGAGAAAGTGCAAGATGACACAAGTAAGAGGGACCTTCAATGAGCATCAGTCACAAACTATACAGAGGATCTGGGAGAGAGATAGTGGATTATTCAATTAAACAGGACATTGTATATAAGGTACTGTTTTAAAAGCAGTAGAAATGAGAGGAAACAAAAATGACACATAGATTCTCATTCCCTTCTCTACTTCAAAGAGGCTCTAAGCTGGTAAGAGAAGAACTTGCACACTGCAAGGCCAGGTGAATAACTACTATAACAGAATCTGAATAGATACTAGAAGGGTTAAGGAAGGCTGCATAGAAGACCTGCCATTTTTTCTGAGTCTCAAACATTTGAGAATATCAATTCCATATGTTGTCATCCTGGGAAACCAAACAAATAGGAATCATTCAAGGAGGATAATCAATACACACAATAAATTATTCTACTTTATTTGAAACAGATACCTGTACTCTTAGTATGTGTCACTATACTTCATGAGAGGTAGAATAAAACTTCATTTATATGGAGACAAGTCTCCTGACACATCCCTGGCTTTAAATTCAGAAGCACCTTCTTCTTAAAGTGTTTGAGGTTCAGAGTTAGTCCTTGAGCACTTGGCTACCACCAGCACAGCCAAAAGTGCTAAAGAGGGGCAGGCTGATCACATGGCTGTTTGTAGGAAAAACCTTCCTCTGATTTGCTGACAATGCCTATTGAGAACAAAAGGAGAAGAGAACAGAGAAAGAAAAGATAAGAAGGGGAAAGGAGACAGCTGTCAGACAGCAACAGAGACTGGAAGCAGAAGCAGAGATTGGAAACAGTGACGGCAGGCGGCAAGCTTGCAAGTGGCAGACACCAAAACAGAGGAAACACAGTTACAAAAGAGGGAGAAAAGAAACATATTCTATAGTCTGAGCCAACAAAGAGTCACCAACTCATAAACAGTCCTTGAAGGCAGGGGAGAAAGAGAAAGTGAAGAGCACCTAAGGACATGTGCGTCTACCCAGAAGCCTGCCAACCAAGACAACTGAAAGGCCCCTGGGAAGAAGGAGCTGTCCACAGTGCAGAGCTATATACAGCCATGAGCTGCATAGTGACATCTCAGTCAATGACAAAACACATATATGACGGTGGTCCCATACGCTTATAACGAAGCTGGAAAATTCCTATTGCCTAATGATACCATAGCATCATAAGATTTTAGCATTACATATTCCTCATGAGTTTATGGTGATGCTGGTGTAAATAAACCTATTGTGCTGCCAGTTATATAAAAGTTTATCACATACAATTATGTATAATACATAATATTTGATAATGATAATAAAGGACTGTTACTGGTTTATGAACTTACTGTAATATACTTTTTATAGTTAGTTTCGAGTGTATTCTTTCTACCATTAATAAAAGTTTGCTGTAAAACAGTATGCTGTGTTACACTGGCAACAGTCCAGTACACCTTGTGTTTACTGTGTCTCTTGACTGCATAATTATCTCTTGGGCTTCATTTAATGTCATTTTGAACAGTAACATGCTATACAAGTTTATAGCCTAGGAACAATAGGCTATACCACACAACCTAGGTGTGTAGTAGGCTGTATAATTTAAATTTATGTAAGTATACTCAAGATGTTTGCACAACAATGAAATCACCTAATGATACATTTCTCAGAACATATCCCCACTGTTAAGGAGAGCATGACTGTAGTGACAAACAAAATCATTCAGCTTCATGCCCCACAACGTATTCATCCACAGCACAGAACAGTGACGTTCCAAGCTTAAGCCTGAATCAAGAAAAGATCAAGTCAATATAAACGTTCCCTATTTAAAAAGGCACATCTTAGAAATATCCTCATTCAAATCTTCAACTATATGGCAAACTTATTTTTTTTTAGCCCCCAAATGGTTTATTTCCTAATGATCTAGCACAATAGAAATTTCATTCCATAATGGACCAAGAAGGCAGCTAAAAGATGGAAATGATAATTTTATGAAGTCAACCTAAAAAGAGACAAGGTTAGAAGCCATTTAATTACATGACATAAAGAAACCAAAAAACAAAAACGATCCCCAGCATACTAACTTATTCTCCAAATATGAAGCTGAGAATACTTAGATTAAGGGCCTGTGCTCTAAGAGAGGAACTGAGGCCGCTATGTGCAAACATTTTACATCCCTTTAAAAATACAAGCTCAGTGAGAATACATACTCATATTTCTCCAAAAAGGACATGTAGAAAGCCAATGGCACATGAAGATGTGCTCAATGTCACTGGACATCAGGGAAATGCAAGTTAAGGCCACAATGGGATATCACCTCATGCCTGTCAGAATGACTATCAGCAATAAATAACAAACAACAGGCGTTAGTGAGGATGTGGAGAAAGGAGAACAAACCCTCATGCACTGTTGGCAGGATTGCAGATTGGTGCAGCCACTATGGAAAACAGTGTGGGGGTTCTTCAAACAATTAAAAATCAAACTACTCATGACCTGGCAATTCCACTTCTGGGAATTTATCTGAAAAAAATCCCAAATGCTAATTCAAAAGGATGCATGTGTCCCTACATTCATTCTGGCATTGTTTACAGTAGCCAAGATGTGGTACATACTTATAATTGAATATTACTCATCCATAAAGAATGAAATCTTGCCATTTGTGGCAGTATGAATAGACCAAGGGTATTATGCTGGGTGAAGTGAGTCAGACAGAAAGATAAATACCCTATGTTTTCACTTATATGTAAAATCTAAAGAACAAAGTGAACAAACAAAACAGAAACAGACTCATAGATACAGAAAACAAACTGATGGTTGTCAGATGGGAAGGGGACTGGGAGGGCCAGGTGGAAAAGGTGAAGGGATTAAGAAGTACAAATTGGTAGTTACAAAATATTCATAGGGGTATAAAGTACAGCATAGGGAATATAGTCAATAATGTTGTAATAACTATATATGGTGGCAGGTGGGTATTAGACTTACCATGGGGATCAATTTATAAGTTATATAAATGTCTTAACCACTATGCTGTATACCTGAAACTAATATAATATTGAATGTTAACTGTAAGTTTCAAATACACACACACACACACACATACCAGTGAAGAAGGAACTACTTCGTGTTTCTCTATCCTCCATAGTACTTAAAGACATAAGGTCTTGCTTGCAATATAAACTCTCAAGCTGCCACGCTCTTTCCTGCCACTTAACAACTAGAGCTTCCACTATGTACAAGCTGCTACTTTTAATTAGCTCAAAAGCGTACAGCAGTATCCTCCTACATTTTTTAGTTCTTGACACCAAAGATATATCAATGGGGGAAATACTATGTCCTTCTGTCTCTCTCCTCCATATAATTTACAAATGTGATTTTATCATTATGTTTTCTTCCAATTCCCACAACCCAGATATGCCAGCTTTTCTCAATATCATGGTTATTTAACTCTGACTCCCTCCCAGTCAAAATCTAGTGGCAGATTTCTGAGACAGGTGTCACATCATTTGGGAGATTATGGCTTCAGTCTGAGCTCAAAGTAGACAAAGTATGCCCATGGATGCTCCCAGAGGCTCAGTCCTAACAAAAAGTTGCAGGGTAATCCCAGGCTTCACCAAGAATAAAAGCAATAAAGGGTGCCAATGGTCCCCCACTATTAGTCTGACCCTTTGGCTGGACTATTATCACTATCCTTTGTGCCTTGAATTGTTTAAGTTTTCTGGTAGACCATAAATGTAAGATCACTTATTGTGGTCTGTAACCCAATCCAGTGTACACCTGCCATCAGAGAATTTCATAAAGTTTGTCATTTGAATCAGAGTGCTCACTTTTCAAAAAGTATTATCCACTGCAACAAAATAAGCTAGAAAGGGACTGGGATGGGTTTAGCAAGCTCTTTGCTTCGAACTTCCAGCCTTTCCCATAATCGTATCTGATGGTGAGATGTACTTACATTTTCATTATGTTGTTAAATCTGCAAGATGACCACTTTACTGTGTCCTGATATATAACATATACAGTAGACTCTCAGGTAACTGGCACCCATAGGGATTAGAAGATGCCAGATGAATGGATGAAGGCTGTCTGGAAAGTATCCAGCCATGCAATATGAAAAAAGAGAGGCATTTATGGCTGGATTTTTTTCTGTGCAGTCCTTGTAAGTAGACTCTCAATTAACTGGCAACCATGCTGGATAAAAGTGATATTATGCTTGAATTGTTTTGCCAGTTGCTTGAGTTCTGGTTAACAGACAGCCTACTATGAGTGTGTATAATTATATATATATAATTAACAATGCCCTTTTGAAGATATGCAAGGTGCTTCATGATAAAATGAATTGTGCAGGAACACAAATGGTTAGAAATCGTTTATTCTTTCCTGTCTTGGGTGGTCACAGGAGAAGTATTTGATGCTGCTGTCCCTGCCATCCACCAATCATGCTGTGGCCCATGCCACGCTTTGTGAGAGACACGAACCTATCAGACTGCCAGTGTCAGTGGAAAATATGGTAAGTCACAGGTTATATGTATGTTCAGAAAATATAGTCTGAGTAGTCCTACTTAAAAAAATTTAGACAGTAGTTTGTTCTTGTTATAATGCTTTTGTTATTTATTTCATGTCTTTTTCTAATTTTTCTTAAAGATTTATTTTATTGTTTTTGACAGAGAGACAGAGAGAGACAGAGAGAAGGGGAAGGGCCCAGAACAGTCTCCATAGTTGTACATCATCAGTCTTCAACATGGTTTCATTCCACACAGGGGGGTGCAGGGCCTGCACAGGGCAGGAACCAGGCGGGGACTTCCTGCATGGGAAGCATGCCCCTGTGAGCTGGGGGCTGAGCTGGGGGCTGACCCGGGGGCCTCCCACATGCCCCAGTGAGAACTGAACTGGGGGCCACACCCCAGTTCAGCATATGGGTCTGCATGGGCCAGGGCCGGGATTTGATCCTCAGACCCCAGGGCTGCAAAGCAAGCACTTAACCCACTGAACCATCCCAGTTTCCATTCTTTTTTTAATTTTTAAATTTTGTGATAAACCCTGAGTAGCAATGAGCTTTAAAAATGTGCATGCTTAATAAAAAATTAAGTCTCAAGATTCTTTCGCAAATGAGTTGATTAAAACACAAAATATTTGTTGACATCTGAGATAGCGATATCACTGCCTACATTAAAAACAAAAGATACACTCCTTTTAAAGAAGCATCAGCATCTATTTCAAGAGTTAGCAGCATCTATTTCAAGAGTTAGCAGGGTCAAATAAATAAGTAAGTGGATGATTATATAGCGGGGTCAAATAAATAAATAAGTAAAGCCAGGTTTCTCATTGTTAGATGAAAGTAAGGGAGGAAGGCTAGAATAAACCATGTGATACTAGGTTAAAGATATTATTAGAGTCAAAAACATCAGTGCAACTTAATATATATGAAGATACAAAAATAATTATAGATATGTGCTTATACATGGGTTTACATACATATATACATTTCCTAGCTCTGTCTGCTGAGATAGTCTAGAAGTAGTCACATTCCCTTGGCAATGAGAAAACCTAGTACCCAGATCTTGGTTTCTAAATACCATTATCCAATTAAAGAAACCAGGGTTCCTTGAGTAAATGAATGATTTTAAGGCTGGGGCAAAAATGCAAAATAAGCCTAAAACAACTAGTCATGCCATAAGGTAAGGAAGTACTAAAAAAAAACAAAACCAAAAGAATGGGGTTTTGTCAGGATGGTGGGATAGCTCAGTAGCTGAGTGCTTGTTTCGCAATCACGAGGTATGGGGTTTGATTCCTGGCTCCTGCCTGTGCAAACCCGTATGCTGAACTGTGGTACAGCTGGTAACTTCTGAAATGGCTCAGTGGCAGGGTTCTTGTTTCCCATATGGGAGGCTCCCAGTTCAGTTCCTGACCTATGGGGCCCCACATCCTCCTATGTGGAACGAAATAATGATATACAACTATGGAGAGTACTGTGCTCCCCTCCCACCCCCTTCTCTTTCTCTCACCTTCTCTCAAAAAACAATAAAATAAAATTCTTAAAAATATTACAAAAAAATAATAATAATAAAGAATGGGGTCAATCAAAGGGATTAGGTGCCAATCTGAAGGACCTAACAATGGCCAAAGCTGGAACACTTTGAAATATAAAACAAAGAACACAGTCCTGGTTTATAACACAAAGTAGAAAATAAATATACACAAGTCTATAATCATGTATATAAATAGATGACTAAATAAATAAATGGGGGAGAAAAGACAATTCTTCCTTATAAAAGAGCTCCAAATAATTTATTTAGATACTCCTACCCTCCAGGAGATAGATGACTTCCTCCCTCCCCTTTCAAGTATGAACTGGACTTAGTCATCTGCTTCCGAAGAAGCATGGCCAAGAATATGGTGGGACTGGGGAATGACTTCATAGTGCAGAAACCTGGCAAAAACTGCTCTGGCCAAGTGATAAGTTTACCGTCACCAATGATAAGTCATGTTGATAGCATGTGCCTTTTATGTGCTGTAATGAGGCACTTCATTTCTGATGGTCTTTTCTCCCCGTAGCTTTAATGAGATATTGACAATATATAACATATGCAAGTTTAGGATATAATAATGTGATGATATCATACACATATATATTGTGAAATGATTACCACAATAAGGTTAGTTAACATCGCCATCCCCTCACATCATTACCCTTTTTATTCTTGGTAGTGCTAACATTTGAGATCTACTCTCTTAACAACTTTCAAGTATATAATACAGTATTGTTAATTATAGTCACCATGCTATACATTAAACCCTCAGAACTTATTCACCATATAGCTGGAAGTTTATTTCCTTTGACCACCATCTCCACCCATTTTCCCCACTCCCTGACCCTTGGCAATCACTATCCTACTCTCCAAGCTCAGCTTTGTTAGATTCCACGTAAATTATAAGTGAGAATGTATAGTATACAACAGAGGAAGCTCTGTTTGACTCATCTCACTTAGCAGAATTCCCTCAATGTGCATCCATATTGTCACAAAAAAAGCAGAATGTTTTTCTTTGTAATGGCTAAATACATGTCTGGTACTCTTTCCCAAAACATTTAACTTAAGTTGAATCATGAGAAAAACATCACACATACCCAAATTGAGAGCCATGCTGACAAAATACCTGACCACTGTTCCTCAAAACTGTCAAGGTCATAAAAACCAAGGAAAGGCTGAGCAACTACCACACAGAAGAAACGGAGGCATCATGATGCAAAGTGGTACCCTGAGTCAGAGCCTTGGACAGGTTAGTGGAAAAATGGGAGAAATCCAAATAAAGTCAGGTTAAGATAATAATAGTAACATAGCAATGTTGGTTTCTTAATTTTGACAAATGTGCCATGGAAATACAAGCTGTTAATAAGAGAAATTGGTTGAGGGAAATATGGGAACTTTCTGTAATATCTTTGCAAAAACCTTTCTTTGCAAAGATAACATACTGAAAATTATTACAAAATAAAAGTTTAGTTTTAATACAATGGTATATGTCAATTGTATCTCAATAAAACTGGAAAAATAATAAGATTTCATTTAAAAATGTATTACTTTTTCATACTAAATCTAGTGTGTACCTTCCACCTCAATATGTCTTCATTCAGACTAGCCTCATTTCAAGTGCTCAGCAGCCACATGTGGCTAGTGTCTATCATACTGGATAGCACAGCACTAGAGCCTGGGTACTCAAAGCATCAGCATTACCTAGAAATTTGTTAGAAACAGAACCTCAGGCCCAACAGCAGACCTACAAAATCAAAATCTGCATTTTAACAAGATCAGGTGATATATGTAAACAATGAAAAGTTTGAGAGGCACAAGGCCCTAGAGCAGAATTTTTCAACAGGTGTGCTGTGACTAGATGTTACTGGTGTGCTTAAATAATGACTCTTTCAGCCCTAAGGAGGGCAGTTGGTCTGAGTCAGCCAGAGACCCTCTTATCTGTTTACCAGAGTGCCATGCAAAAATCCTTTTCCGTCTCTTTTGATAGACAAAAACGTTTGGGAAGCCCTTCCCTACAAAACCTCTCAACAGATTCGCAATGAGACATGTACAGAGATGTACACTGAAGAACAATATATAAGAGAGAAAAAGTATAGGAACAACCCAAATATCTGTCAGTGGGAGGCGAGATAAACTGTTATATGCTCGTATTATGTGATGCAATATAGTAGTAAAAAAGTTTAAACTGGATCTCAAAATACTGACATGGCTAGATACTGAAAACAATATTTGTAAAACAAAGTTGCTTAATATTAATGTAGTACATTATAATGTGTACATATTTAAAAATATACAAAATACTACATATCATTTGTGGACTTATATCTTTGTAATATATGAATAAGGACATGAGTGTAAATATGACAGAATGATAACATTGTTGACTTTAAGAAGGAAAAGAAACAAATAGAATTGGAGAACACAGGACACTCCAACTACATAATCTAATTTTTTAACTTTTCTTAAATATTAAAAAAATGATTACACTTCTTTATCTTGGGTGATTAGTGGATGGAAGTGTATTTTATTATTTTTGTACTTATGGAATTAGTTTTCAAGAAAAATTCAGCTCAACAAAAAAAGAAATAAATGCACATATAATTTCAAATAAACCAGCAATATGTAAAATAAAAAGTCCTACTTTACTCCTTCCCTCAATCTCAATCATTTCCCCAGAGTTAACCATAGTTGACAGCTTGCTGTATATAATTTCAAACTATTTTCTACACAACTTCTATATATTAATGTTCTGTTAAGAGGAAGAATATTGAATATATTTCTGGGACTTGCCCTAAAAATTTTATTTAACAATATATCATAAATATCTTTCCTTGTCAGAACAAATTTAACTTAGCTTATTTTTTAATAGCAACATCATATTCAATTGTATGGATACTCATAATGTACTTTAAAGCAGCAGTGGAAAATTGGAGAACATTCTTACCTGATGATAAACCAAAGGTTCCTTAGAAAGTCTTTAAAATTACATTTATTTTTCTCCCATCCAATAAATCTGGTGATGAAATAAAGATAATCTTGGTGATGAAATAAAGATAATCTGAAAGTTGCCTCTAACTCTCCCTTAGAGGCGTGTAAGTGTATAAATAAAAGTGAAAAAAAAAATCCTACTGAAATAATAAAGCACACTGTAGTCTTCCATTAGTTCCTTTTCAAATCCAACTTTTAGAAAAAGAAAAAACTATTTTGGGTATCCAAATAACAAACCTCTTTTAAGACCCAGAATTTAAAGATTGCTGATAATGAAAATTATATAATATCTATACCCAGGATGCTCTGGAAATTATGTTTGAATCCGCACTCCATTATCATTAACAGACACCAGCTGTGGTCTCCTAGTATCCTGGGTACATTACACAATAAAAACATAAACAGGATGTCACTGCACATATGCCATGTGCACAGCTTGGTTCTAATTAGCATCACTGTGAACACACATTTGTTGAGGATGATGGTGTAGTGGTTGGGAGCACAGACCCTGGAGCCAGACTGCCTGGGTTCCAGTCTTGGCTCAACCACCTATGTAATGCGTGACCTAGAGCAAATTACTGACGCCTCATTTTCTCCCTTGAAAGAGAGAGGAAAATGTCTCACAAACTTTCTATGATAAGTAAAGGAAATAATGAATATAAAGTATTTAGGAAGGCATCTATCTACCCCTTAGTAAGCACTCCATAGATATTAGAGATTCTAATTATTATTGAATAACTACAATAAAATTTTATTAGGGTTAGAGGTTACAAAAAATAATATGAGGGCAGTTTCTTGGCTTTCAATAGCTTACAATTTAGAAATCAATTTGAATAACCCAAATGGAGAGATAAAATAATGAAGAGTATCACATTTCTCGTCAGACCTAAAAATTCAAACCAAATTACTTCTCAGTCACTCTACCCTCAAAGGCAAAAAGTTAATCAATTTATCTTATTTGAGTGCCTAAGTGTTAATAAAGCCATGCATCTAATAGAGGTGTAAATACAACCTAATATATTGGTTGATCTCATTTTTTTTTAATAGGAATATGAGATCGGGTTTATCCTTGAGTACACATTGACTTTGGTCATGAAATTGATTTCATGACCCACCAATCTATTAAGAGTTGCTTACAGAGGCAGCTGAGAGACCATAGCTGCCCACCAACTAAGTAGCATATAAACTATCCCACACGGCGTAGGCAGTAGTTTTTAGAACCTTTTTAAAAAATTGTTAAATTTATTGGGGTGACATTGGTCAATAAAAATTACATTGTTTCCAGGTGTACAATTCTATATTACATAATCTATGTATTACATTATGTGCTCACCACCCAAAATCAGTTCTCTTTGTATCACCATATATTTGGCTCCCTCCCCATCCCCTCCCCACTTACCCTCAGGTAACCCTAAGCTATTGACTGTGCCATGAGTTTCTGTTGCTTTGTTACTTTCAGTTTTATATTCCACATGCAAATGAAATCATGTGGTTCTTAATTTTTTTCAGTCTGACTTATTTCACTCAATATGATCATCTCAAGATCCATCCATGTTGACACAAATGACACTATTTCATCTTTTCTTATTGCTGAGTAATATTCCATTGTGTAAAAATGTACCACAACTTCTTTATCCAGTCATCTATCAAAGGACACTTTGGTTGTTTCCACAACTTGGCCATGGTGAACAGTGCTGCAATGAATATGGGGGTACATATATCTTTGCAAACTAAGGTTTTCAAGCTTTCCGGGTAGAGACCCAGAAGAGGAATTGCTGGATAATATGATAATTATATTTTTAATTTTGGGGGGAACCTCCATACAGCCTTCCATAGCAATTGTACCAATTTACATTGCCACCAGCAGTGTATGAGGGTTCTTTTTTCTCCACAGCCTCTCCAGCACTTGTTATTCTTTGTCTTGTTGATTTTAGCCATTCTAACAGGTATGAGGTGGTTGGTATCTCATTGTGGTTTTAATTTGCATTTCCCTAACAGCTAGTGAAGTTGAGCATTCTTTCATATGTCTGTTGGCCATTTGTATGTCTTCATGAGAGAAGTGTTCTGTTCATTTTTCAATTGGATTGTTATTTTGTTGTTGTTGAGTTGTGTAAGTTCTTTGTATATTTTAGATACTAGCCCCTTAAGAGGCATTGCTTGCAAATATTTTCTCCCGTTCAGTTGGTTGCCTTTTGACTTTGCTGTGCAGAAGTTTTTTTAGTTGATGTAGTCCCATTCATTTATTTTTGTCTTTACTTCCCTTGTGTAAGCAATATTTTTAAACTTTAAAGGTTAACTTGCATGCAATAATTTACAAAGTTCCTGCAAGTCACTACTTTCTTTCTCCATAACTGAGAATATGACATTCTTCATACCAATTCTAGGGCCTACATTCAGAACAGATAATACAATTTGTCACATAAGGTGACTCTACATCATTTTACTTAACCAGTTCTACTTTTATTTTATACCCTTAGTGTGTTGAAAATAAAGAGTATATCTGCTATGCACTGAATAATTTTAAAAGGCACAACTGACATTCAGAAAAATGGTTGTAAGCATGTGTTCTGATTCACTGTAAAACTACGGTAAAGCATAAATTAACTACTTCTCTTCATCAATCCCTATCTAACTCATGTTTTCTGCCTTATTTTTTCCAGACTGTCTCCAGGGATGTGAGTGCCCAGGTTCTTGTTTTCGATTTAAGTCAACTTAATTCAAGAGACACTTACTGAGTACCTACTAGATCTAAAGCCCTATCTAGTTGCTAAAGAGTGTCCAAAGGTGGACAAGCTACTTGTCTCTGCCTTCAGAAAGCTTACAGTTTATTTTTTAAAGCTATAGTACAATGCAGAATAATAAGGCCATATAGAAGTTTGCAATGTAATAGGAATTTAAAGATTAGAGAGTGCCCTCTGGTGGAAGGGTGAGGAGATGGTAAAAACGAGACTCCTAGGAAGTACAAATTGGCAATTACAAGAGTCGCGGTGATGTAAAGTACAGCATAGAGAATATAATCAATAATATTTTAATAACTATGTATGGAACCAGGTAGGTACCAGACTTACTGGGAAGGCCACTTTGTAAATTAATTAAATGTCTAACCCCTATGTTGTACAGCTGAAACTAATATAAAATAATACCAAATGTCAACTATAATTGAAAAATAAAAAATGAGATACTTCTAGGAATTTGAGTAAAGACAGAATTTCCATAGGAAGAGATGGAAAAAAGATAGGCATTCTGAGGAACAGGCATTTGGCAGAAAATTATGGGTTGTGTTCAGGGAAGAATGAGTTATCCAGATATGTCAGAATTAAGAGAACATGTTACTAAAGACTTCGAGTATTAGGCTGGGAGTCCTATAGATAATTCAGTATTAAATGAGTCATCAAAAATTGGGGGGAGAATAGTTAGGTGATAAGAACTTCACCTTGAGAAAATTTATCTCATGGAAAGTGTACAATGATGAGTAAAAGTGGGAGACCAGGGACTTGGAGACCACTGAGAAAGTTAATGCAATATTTTAGATGTGGTGAAACAATTCTTTCAAGATTAAAAGTAAGGGAAAATATCAAGGAGGTTTGTAGGTTAAAGGAAAATAAAATTGGGAAAAGTCTTCACTCATTTTTCTTTAAAGGAGAAACAGAGACCTGAGATTATATGAAGACAGAAAAGAAAGAATAGTAGAGAAGGAGGGAGTACTGATACTATGAGGGAGGGAGACCAATCATTGAATCAAAATCCTGGATGAGAGGATGAAATGGCCCAAGTGGAAGTGTTCATCTTAAAAGGAAAAGCATATTGTTTTTATTTCAAAGCAGGATGTGACTAGAGGACGGAGAATGTACATACAGAGAAACTGAAGAAATTGAGACAAAAGAAACTGAGGAATTTATGGCAAATAATCTCAACTTTCTCAGAAGGCATGTTCATTTGTGTAAAGGAACTAGGGAGAGACAGTTATTTGCTGTGGATAGGAGTGGGCACATTTAAAAGATCAAAGGGGATGTAATAAAGAGTAAAAAAGTATGAATTAAAACATTGCTAAGATATCTAAAGCAAAAGCAACCAAAGGAAAGAATTAAAATGGTCTTATTCAAAATGAAAAACCTTTGTGCTTCAAAGGACATCATTAAGAAAGTGAAAGTACAATCCACAGAATGAGAGAAAATATTTGCAAATCATACTCATATATCTGATAAAGATCCAGCATCCAGAATAAAGAACTCTTACAATCCAACAATGAGAAGACAAATAACCCAATTAAAAATGGGGCAAAAGAAAAGACATTTCGGGGGAAGCCGAGATGGCTCAGTGGGTTAAGTGTCTGGGCCCTCCCCCTTCTCTCTGTCTCTGTATCTCTCTCTCTGTCAAAAACAATAAAAATAAATCTTTTTTAAAAAAAGAAGACATTTCTCCAAAGAAATATAAATAGCCAATAAGCATATGTAAAAATGCTCAACATCATTAGTCATTAGGGATATGCAAATCATAAACCACAATGTGGTACCCCTCCACACCCACCAAAATGTTCATAATCAAAAAATAAGTGCCTATAATAAGAAAAAAAAAGTGTTGGTTAGGGTGTGGAGAAACTGTAACTCTAATATATTTACTCCTGGGAATGTAAAATGGTAGGTACATCCATTTTGAAAAACAGTTTGGCAGTTCTTCAAACAGTTAAAAATAGATTTACCATATAACCCAGAAATTTCATTCCTAGGTATTAATATATACTCAAGAGAAATGATAACATGTGTACATAATATTCATAGCAGCATTATTCATAACAGCCAAAAAAGCAGAAATATCTATTACATAGTATGAGGGTTGTACAACTTGTAAATATTTTTTAAAATTACTGATTTGTACACTATAAATAATTAATTTTATGACATACAAATTATATCTTTAAAAAAAGGATTGCTAAATGACAATGAGGTCAGAAGACCTGTATTTTGTTCTAGATCTATTCAGAATGGAATGATGACTATCTCAGGCTATAAGAAGACACGCAAGTCAGACTGTGGGGCTTACCCTGAGCAGACTATTGGCAAACAGAAATGACAAAGCGAGTCAAAAGAATGAAAAGCACATTGTTGAAACACGTATTTCTAAAAGCTCCGGCTCCTTTAAAACCTAAAAGTAAAAACAAACAATCCAATCAAAAAATGGGGGGAAAAAATGAACAGACTGTTCATGGAAGAGGATAAACAGGTGACAAGCACATGAAAGGATGTTCAATATCATTAGCCTTTAGGAAAATGTAATTAATGAGGTATCACTACATAAATGTAAAAAATGAGGTCTCACTAAACATCTCTCAGAATGACTAAAATAAAAAATAATGACAAGACCAAATGCTGGCAAGGATGCAAGGAAACTTATACATTGTTAGTGGGGATGTAAAATGGTACAGCCACTCTGGAAAACAGTTTGGCTCTCTTATAAAACTAACGATGACCCTGCCATGTAACATAGCAACTGAACTCCTAGACTTTTTAGCCCAGAGAAATGAACACCTATATTCATACAGATACCTTTACACAAATGTTAATAACAGCTTTATTCATAGTAACCAAAAACTGGGAAAAATCCAGATGCACTTTAATGGGCAGTTAAACAAGTTGTGCTATGCCATGAAATGCTACTGGGCAATAGAAAGAAAATTACAGTTATATGCAACAACCTGGATGAATCTCTAAGGAATTATGCTGAAGGGGAAGGGGGGGATCCCAAAAGGATGGTATGTTTCAATTTATATGAGATTCTTCTTTAAAAAAAATTTTTTTTATTGTTTTTGACAGACAGAGAACGAGAGAGAGAGAGACAAAGACAGAGAGAGAACTGAACTGGGGGCACTCCCCAGTTCAGCACATGGGTCCGCACGGGCCGGGGCTGGAATTCAATCCTGGGTCCCCGGCGCTGCAAAGTGAGCGCTTAACCCACTGAGCCATCCTGGCTTCCCCTATATGAGATTATTAAAATGATAAAAATTATAGAAGTGGAGAATAGATGAATGGTTGCCAAGGGTGAGGGATGGGAAGGTGGAAGAGAGGAAAGTGGCTATAAAAGTAAGAGGGATCAGATCCTTGTGGTGATAAAAATGTTCTGTATCTTCATTGTATCAATGTCAAAATTCTGGTTGTGATATTGTCCTATAGTTTTGCAAGATTGGGAGAAAGTGGGTAAAGCATACACTTGATGTCTCTATTATTCCTTACACCTGCATGTCAATCTACAACTATCTCAAAATAAAAATTTTAATTAAAAACATAGTTCAGGTTGGGCTGGAGGTAAGCTAAATCAAAACCTGACACATATATAATCTAGGGATTACAATACCTACTACAGAGGATTAAAAAAATATATATGTAAAGTGAGTAAATTCTAGAATACAAGGTTTCTTAATGGTGTCAGTTTAATGTAACTTCTACCATTAAATGGCTGGCCATTTCCAAAGGCATTATTTATTATCAAGAACTATGAATGTATAGAGGCCTTGAAGGGCACCTTCATGATGCCTAAAACCCGTAAGAAACCCCCTAACTGCAAGCTGGGCCCTCTTACTGAGAGATTCCTGTTCAAGAATGCTATAAGGGATGAAAAAATGAATCTAAATGGATCCAATGTTTACATAAATCAGAGAACTGCAGTTAAGGTTCAGTTAGTTGTAGCACAGAAGTTAACCAAACTGGCTCTGGAGCCACACTATCTGGATTTGAACCCCAGCTCAATAACTACTAACCATGTGACCTTAGGCAAAACAAGTAGTTCTCTGGGCATCAGCTTCCTCATGTATTCTAAGAATCAAAGAGATAATATAAGAGTGCTGTTCAGAAAAAAAAAAATCCAACCATAAATGCCTCTATTTTTCATTTTACAAGGCTGGCTACTTTCTGGACAGCTCTCCTATATATTACGTTAGCACAGTGCTTCTACAAGTACTCAATAAATGTCAGTGCTTATAAGCTATTAAAGGGGGCTACAATAATTAACTAGTGTGGTCCAAACTTTCCTGCATAGAAGTAATCACCTCAACATTTCCAACAGCCTACCCAACCTTTACTTAAATATAGCTAATAATGGGTAGGTCATTGCTTTTCAAGGCAATCTATTCCAATTTTAGGCAGCTGGCATGATAGAAAGTTATTCCTTCTATTTCTATTCCAAATCTTTCCCTCAATTTCGAAACATGAGCCTTCACTCTGCCTTTTCAAGCTATGGAAAAAATATCCGGGTCCTCTTCCACCCAGGCTGTTGCATGCTTGGTGACATCTCATCATGTGGCACCTGCTCCTCTCTTGTCCTGTGACCCAAGACACATCTCTTTGAGTCCGTTTCCTCAACTCAAAACTTAAGAGTTCCAGAAGAAATAATCTCTAAGGCTTTTTCCCCCAGAAGCAAGAGTTATGCTTTTACTTATATAGTGCCCAATTATTCTGATTCTTCTCTCCCACAGTTTTCAGTCCCCTCATCACCTTGCTGCCTGCCTTTCTTTGAGTGTGCCTCGGTTGGTTAACATCCGGTTGGTTAACATCCTTCATAAAATGTAGTTCTCAGAATGTAACACAAAAGTAAAGTTCTGGCAACAACAGTCAGGTATACTATAAAACTCTCTCATCCTTATTTAATGAAACTTAGTATAAGCATTTGGGACTAACATTTTTATACTTTGCCTTATGGTGAGCTTATAGTTAGCTAAAATCTCTGAGTCTTTTTTTTTTTTTTGCCATAAAATGCTATCTACTCCATCTTGTACACCCACAGTTGATTTGTGGAATCTAAGGTTAGGATTTTATATTTATTTCTGCTTAACATCATCTTTTTAAGGTCTGTTCCATCATTTCAGCCTATGAAACTTTATGTAAATCTTAACTGTGTCATTCATGTTATTAATGAAGGTACACTGATCATATTCTTATCAGGAAAACAATTTAAATTTTAATATTTCATTATATATACAAGTGCTAGTATGCAAACTGTTAATGCCAGATTTTGTTTTTCTTAAACTTTTTTTCCCCTAAGAATTCTATCAACCTATCAGTTCTCTTTTAATAATTCTAAAACCTAGAAGTTCTAAGTGTAACATAAAACAGTCAAAACAGAGCAGAGAAGTATTCTCAGTGTGTTTGGACTACATGAAGAAGAGGAACCCAATCCACATTTTCCAGCAAATGTTAGCACCTTTTCTCTGTTTATCAAAAGAGTGAATGAATGACTCTGCTTTATTAAATAAAAAATTTTATTCTATTTTTATTTTTTTAATTCTTTTTTTTTTTAATTTATTTTTAATGTTTATTATTATTATTATTATTGGTTTTTGACAGAGAGAGAGAGAAAGATACAGAGACAGAGAGAGAACTGAACTGGGGACACTCCCCAGTTCAGCACATGGGCCCGCACAAGCCGGGGCCAGGATTCAATCCCCGGTCCCCGGGGCTGCAAAGCGAGCGCTCAACCCATGGAGCCATCCCGGCTTCCCCTAATTCTTTTTAATTGTTAAATTTATTGGGGTGATATTGGTTGGTAAAAATTACATAGGTTCTAGTTGTACAATTCTACATTACATTGTCTATGCATTATATTATGTGCTCACCACGCAGAGTCAGTTCTCTTTCCATCACAGTAGATTTGATGCCCCCCATTACCACCCCTGCACACACTTTCCCACCCACCTTCCCCTTTACCTTCAGGTAACCATTAAACTATATTGACTGTGTCCATAAGTTTTTGCTTCTTTGTTGCTTTCAGTTTTATATTCCACCTATAAGTGAGGTCATATGTTTCTTGATTCTTCCAGTCTAATTTATTTCATTTAATAAGATGGTCTCAAGGTCCATCCATGTTGTCACAAATGGCTGTATTTCATTTTTTCTTATCACTGAGTAGTATTCCATTGTGTAAATGTACCACAACTTCTTTATCCAGTCATGTATCAAACATAGCTAGACTACCTTGCCTTCCACAGGTGAAAAAGGTAAAGATTATTACGAAAATTTACTGTCACAGACAATTTAATCAGCTTTAAAAAGCTTTAGAATTGGTTTCTGCTTACCTCCACCATAAAAACTTCTAGTGGAAAGCTCTGAGTGGTTTTCTTTTGTAGGGCTCTGAAAATTATTAAATGACATTTCTTTCTGTCACACTAATGTCCACATGACTGTGTTCAGGTTGGAAGAAGTTCATTCCATTAATTGGACTATGATTCTAGATGCCAGACATTGCCCTTTCCAAAGATAAAGTTGTCTCAAATTTTTGCTAGCAAAGTAACTCTGTGCTTTTTACTATCTATAAACAATACTTCAATAAAATTTAAAAAATAAAAAGTTTATCTTGTAGGTAAATCTTAGTATTTCTCTCTTCATTGCAAGATTTCCCTTATATTCTCTAAGTGATTAATTTTATTGACCACCTATCATCATACTGACATGTCCTTCCCAGGATGTAACAAAATGGGTCATTTATGGCACCTTTTTTAAATCTGGTAGTATTTTGTAGTCTCAACAAAACATTAGTATGAAGTGTAAGCTACATCAAGGAGATGTGCAATGATATTACATATAACATACAGATATGCAAGATAACAGGGTATGTGTTAAAATGGAGTTGTTACCTATTCTAAACAGCAATAACCCAAACACTAGAATATCCTCTTCCAAACTCTAATCTATACTATACCCTTCTTAACCAGATTCTTTAAATTGGGAAATGAGAATCAACTAATCTGTCTTTGCAGATAAGTCATTTCATCCTAACTTATTAAGCATTAGCAAGTTCATCTACAAAATGAGTGGGTTAGACTAAATCACTGATTTTCAGGCTGCATGCTCAGAGGCATAGGAGTGCTCCAAAAAGTAATATTGGGCCTGGAAGTTATTAAAAAAAAAACTTATTTGTTACATCAATTAAATAAAAGCTCAGATTTCTTTTTTCCTGAATTGGTGTTATTGATTCTCACTAACCATGATTTTCTCATGTTGACCAAAAGTTCCAGTCAGCTTTGGGCAATAAATTAGGAAACAAACTATTACTTAATGCAGTAAATCTTTCAAAATTTGGAGGCCATAGAACCAAAGTTAAAAGGTCTTTGACAAAGGGGGGAAAAAAAGAGAAATAACAAAGCTAGATCACTGAATTATTCTTTTAGTTAATATTTGTTGGTTTTGCTCTAGACCTTGGGGTTACAAGGATAACAATGAGAAGTCCACAGTCACAGTCTAATAAAAGGGATGATTCCTTAGGTGCCCTTCAGATGCAATATGGAAGGTCCATTTCTTTATTAAGAGGAAAGTTGGTTGTTTTTGTTGGTAGTGGTTTAATTTGTATTTCCCCCTCAACTGCAGTTAGGATATAAGAAACACTTAAAATTTTCTCATTAAGGGCACAATACCTCCTGCCTGCTTTTCATAATGATGTCAGCTTTTGTGCGATCACCACACATTTCCTAGGTCTACATTTCGGAGGTCTGGAACTTGTGCTCTAAGCACCAAGAAAATAAAGGACTGGAAACCCTCCTGAGACTACAGGCTGCTGCAAGGGCTGGGATAGCTCAGAATGATGAACAGTCAGCGTTTCTCTGTCCAGGCCTTAGTACAGTGAGTCCTGAGGAGAAAGAGTGGTTCTTAGGTCCCAAACAGTATAAAATAGACCATGTTTGCTTCTTACCTCTAAGTAATACATCTCTAAAAAACTATATAGTATTGGAAAGTTACTAGACATAAATGGTTTGATACAGAGCCATCGGAAGTACTCGTAGACCCAGAAAACATCATCTGCCTGGCTTAGAAAGCAACAATTTAAAAGTATCAGGTAGGAAATAAGGTCTTCTTCAAGTAGACCTCAAACTGCAAATTCTAAAGTGGTATCAATTTTAATGGAAAATAAAAAAATGGCCTCCAACAAGATGACGCTCAAGCCTTGAATGGTCATAGTTCATTACAAATACTAAAGGATATAAAAATTTTATGCCTCTATGCCCAAACACAAAATTTAAAGAACAAGTGTTTCCCTTCTTAATTTAAATGATCCAACCTGCTTTTTGACACTTACAATAAAAAACATTCAGTGGAAAATACTCAAATTGTGGTATAAATATCCTCTTAGTTTAGACACTATCCTCTTAGTTTAGACACTATCCTCTTAGTTTAGACACTACTTTACTTTTATATAGGTTCCAACATATACAAAAAACAAATAAGTATGAGTACGTATCCATGTAAGCATTCAGAATTGCCTCCCCTGCTTGTATGTCCTCTAGTTCACCCAATTCTTCTATAGATGTTCCATATGGAAAGGAGTGGTTCAACTCAAATATCAAATATCTAAATTCAATTATTCCCTCACCTGATATGACAGCAGGAACTTGTGAGGACACAAATCTTGACCAGCAGAGGAAAACACTCAGAAAAATGAAAAGTTCTATGAATAAATACAGAGGTTTCCTGGTCTCTGGGTACAAAATAATCCCTCTTCTAGTCATCTCTTAGTTGGAGATGTCCAGAAATGGGTATCTAAGGGTGGGCCACAGTTGTCATCAGAAATAGCAATTCCAGCCACCACATATACTCACACAAATGCCCAACTCATCTGCTTGGCTAGCACAGATTTGCTCTTGGACATAGACTGCTACAGGCAAAAGCTGTGATGTCTAAAATCACAACACTCTTGCCCTGATTCTTTGCCCAGAAAACATTTCTTTTGTTCACTGTCCTGGAACATTTTTCCTGGGGAGATCTATAAACCAAAGATGACAGGTTATAGCATAACTACGTGAATGGGTAACTGAACACAAGTTTAGGAAAAAACTGTCATTACCTATCATGGCTTAATGTCCATGTAAATCAAAGAAACTACCCTCCACTTAAACACACACACACACACACACACACACACACAATTATTTTTTCTGTTCTTGTCAGGAACTATGGCATACTACTATGAGACAGGCAATATTATGAGAGTGGCTGAGCTTCTATTTGAAAAAGATCATTACAAAGAAATGCACATTTCTTTAAATTATTCTTAAATATAGGAGTAAAATATTCTACTGCACAAACAGTCCAAATTATGTATCAAAACTATGAGATTTAAAAAAGAAATGACAAAAGTTCATTTTTGACCATATTGAATTAGCAAAGATTAGAAAGGCAATACTGTTTTGGGAACAATTTTTATATTGGGTATTTTGGCTATATGTGCCAAAGAATTTACAATGCTTATAATCTGTGACTCAGTAATTCTATTTAGGGGCATTTATTTAAAACAATAAATTAGCTACATACAAATGATTTTTAAATACAAATGTTCACCTCAAAGTTTTTTATAATAAAAAAATCTATTTTTTATAGAAAGTAAAATATAATAGTCTAACAATAAGGAGTTGGTTAAATAAATTGTGGTAAGATCTGTGAGAGAATACTATATACAGCTATTTTTTTAAAAGAATGCATTCTACCACATCCAATATCAGACAAATTTTTACTAAACAGTCACTACCTGCCAGACTTACATTTGTATGTGCACATACACACACACATATATATTTGGGGAAAAGACTATAAAGTAATGTACTAATAATGTTATCAATGACTATCTCTGGCATAGTATGATATGAGTAATTAAAATTTCTTTTAATATTTCAAGCTTTTTACAAAATTTCCAAAATAACATACTGCTTTTATATGCAGAAGAAACAATGAGTTATAATACTAACAATTGCCACCTGTAATAAGTACTCACTCTGTTTCAAATTGAACAAATAAGCACTTTTCAGTATGTATCTCATTTAATCTTCACCATAAGCTTATGAGGTTGGGTACTATGATTATCCCCATTTTGAAACTATAGTAGTGCCAGAATTGGGACTTGAATACAAGTTTAACTCTACACCACTAAGAGACATCACATTTCTCTGAGTTAATTTTTCTGGAACCAATTTTTCCAAGAAGCGCTATCACAGACAGTCTCATCTGGAAAGAGAAAAGTAGCCAATCAAGAGACTGAAATTCCTCTGTGATAAAAGGACAAGGAATCTTTTATGACTCAACTTACAGTCTGAGCTTTGGTGGCCTTCTATTTCTATAAGCTGATGGCAAGACTGACATTTGCTATCTAAATTCATGAAGCAAATCAGGGGAGTGGTCCAGGACTCTCTAGGGTACAGAGTCTCCATGCACTTAGTTTCCTTGTCATGCCACATGTTATTGATGCTAAATAAATGCTACCTATTGGCAATGATGATAAAGCAAACTTTGGTTACACAAACCCCAGTTCACTTCAGTTTTGCTAAAATTGGAAAACATCCATGATTCAGAGATTTGAACAAACCTCAGGCAGTCACAGCCTCAGGCAGTCACAGCCTCAGGCAGTCACAGCAGGTCCCTCAGGCCTCTGCTTCTGGGGAAAGAAAATGTTTTCACATGGAACCATTATTGGACACTTAAAAAAATTTTTTTTATTGGGGAAGCCAGGATGGCTCAGCGGGTTAAGTGCTCACTTTGCAGCCCCAGGGACCAAGGATCGAATTCCAGCCACAGCCCGGTTAGACCCATATGCTGAATTGGGGTGTGCTTCCCATGCAGGCAGCCCCCAGTTCAGTTCTCACCTCCCAATTTGGCCCCTGGCTCCAGGGGGTGTGCCTCCCATGCAGAAGCCCCTAACCCAGTTCCTGCCCTGTGCGGCCCCTGCCCTCCTGTGTGGAATGAAACCATGTCAAAAACTGATGATGTACAACTATGAAGACTGCTCTGGGCCCTCCCCCTTCTCTCTGTCTCTGTCAAAAACAATAAAATAAATCTTAAAAAAAAAAATTATTAGGAACCATCACCCATATTTTAAAGGAGACATTCATGTCTTTAAAAAAATATCTGCACACTGATCTTGCAATGAATGTTTAAGAAAAATCTTTTCAAATACATTCATGTGAAGTAAACATGTGTTGTTTCATTACACATGTGTCCTCCCATTTAAAAACATATAGCACTCTCTTGTACTAATCATAGCATGATAAAATGAATTATTTCCCATTAATTTTTGCCTTTTTCCACTACTATTATAGCCAAATTAGATCAACCATGTGGTGAGCCCATCAATTATTTTGCAATAATTCATTACTATAACCGAAAAAATTCAACTGGCTAAGATGGGCTTTAGAGATAGCAGTCTGTCTTGAATACGTTAATTAGATAGCATTTATTAAGTATCCACACAATTTGAAACTTATTTGAAACTAATTAGGTAAAACTGACGTGGTTGCTACCTTTTATGAGCAAATGACATTCTGCAGTATATTAGTGGCTAACTCTTAAAGAAAGCTGGCAGGATCTAAACTTCTACATCAAACTCTACACAGATTTAACCTGTCTAACTGTGAATGTGAGACATGTGGTTGGTCAGGCTTAATCCAAAGGACACCACAACCTGAATAGATGTTCAGATCCAATGGAAAGGGCAGAGGTAAATGTTAATACTCTACCTGCTGGAGGGAATGCAAAGAATTTCTTACGTATATTACAAAGTAAATGATCAGATACATAACTACAAAGACTGTGTAGGGGAAGCTGAGACAGCTCAGTGGGTTAAGCGCTCACTTTGCAGCCCCGGGGACCAAGGATCAAATCCCGGCCCCGGCCCACGCGGACCCATATGCTGAACTGGGGAGTACCCCCAGTTCGGTTCTCACTGGGGTAAGACCCCGGCCCAGTTCCTGCCCTGTGCAGCCCCACCCACCTGTGGAATGAAACTGTGTGGAAAAACCAGTGATGTGCAACTATGGAGACTGTTCTGGGCCCTCCCCCTTCTCTCTGTCTCTGTCTCTGTATCTCTCTCTCTCTCTATCCCGGTGCCGGGATTCAATCTCCAGACCTTGTGATTGCAAGGCAAGTGCTCAACCTGCTGAGCTATCCTGGCATTCTCAAGTATAGAAAGTTTTAAAATATGATCATCACTAACAAATTTTGTAAGTACCTTTCCTTTGAATAGACAAGGGAGAAAACTAAGTGACTAGACACATTAACTCCGAAAAGTTCCTTCAAATTTGCCTATTATTGGACAGAAAAAAATAAATGTGAAAATATTTTTTTTAATTTAATTGAAAAACAAGTATCAAACATCTGCTATGGCTAATAACTATGCTAGACTTCATGAAAGTACTAAGATGAGAAGGACTTACAATTTATGTATCCTTAAACAACAAAAGATAGCTATTGAAATTTTAAGTAATTTTTCATAACATGTATATTACATGCATATGTTATAGACTGTAGTAAAAAATCCACTAAGCTAATCCATTTGCAAAGCAAAAAATATTATTGCGGGGGATATATCTAAATATTTCTCTAAGAGCAAATGCTGAATACTTTCTAACTACATGTTTATTAAAGTCAAAAGTCATGTTAACTATTTTTTTAATGTGGTCTTTCCCCCTTTTCTCTAAAAGAAAGTATCTTTTCCAAATCCTATATCCTGTAACCTTTTTTCCGCCCTCAGGGCTTAAAGAATACCATGTAACCCTATATTGCCTTAAATGACGAGGCACTCCCATTTAGCCTAAACTCAGGTGAGTTGGAAAAGATTATCTCAAAAGAAGATTTTTGTATAAAAATGTCAAAGAACACTTCCTATAAAATATTTCAAAGATCACAAGTAAAAGCATGTCACTGTCCTAAAATTCATATGGAATTTCAAGGGGACTGGAATGGGCAAAACAATCTTGAAAAAGAACAAGGTTGAAGGTTCCACATTTCCAGATTTCAAAACTTAAAACAAAGTTACAGTAATAATAATAATAATAATAAAAAGTGTATTGTAATAAAGACAAATATATAGACCAATGGAATAGAATAAAGAGCCCAGAAAGAAATCCTCACATATATGGTAAATGATGTACAACAAGGGTGCCAAGCACATTCAATGTGAAAAGAAACACTTTTTCTAAAATGGCATTGGGATATTCACTTGCAAAAAAATTAAGGTGGACTGTTACTTTATACCGCATACAAAAAATAATTCAAAATGAATCAAAGACAAACATAAGAGCTAGAACTATAACACTCTTTAAAGAAGACATAGGAGAAAAGCTTAATGAAATTGTAGTACTTGGCAATGATTTATGGGTTATGACACCAAAAGCACAGGCAACATAAGTAAAAATAAATTTGACTTCATCAAAATTTTAAACTTTTATGCATCAAAAGACACTATGAACAGATTGGAAAGGCAACCTACAGAATGGGGAAGCATATTTGCAAATCATACAAAGTCTGTCAGGAAAAAATCCAGGCATTGTCAATATAATGAGAATGGTTTGGGCAACATCGATGTAACCTGGTTGCCAAGGAGAGTGGACTGGAATGCACATTAGTGAACAATAATTTCACCGTACTAGTCAGTGGGGATGCTAGATGCCATTGAGTGAAAATGGGTACTGGGTAGCCATCACATTTAAAATACAATGAGGCAGCTGATGGCGATTCCAACAAAAGATTTTATTTTTTTAACTTTTTTTTTATTTTAAAGATTTATTTTTATTGTTTTTGACAGAGAGAGACAGACAGACAGAGACAGAGAGAAGGGGGAGGGCCCAGAACAGTCTCCATAGTTGCACATCATTGGTTTTTCCACATAGTTTCATTCCACAGGTGGGCTTGGGGCTGCACAGGGCAGGAACTGGGCTGGGGCCTCACCCTGGTGAGAACTGAACTGGGGGCACTCCCCAGTTCAGCACATGGGTCTGCATGGGCCAGGGCCGGGATTCGATCCTTGGTCCCTGGGGATGCAAAGTGAGCGCTTAACCCACTGAGCCATCCCGGCTTCCCCCAACAAAAGATTTTGCATAGTGTTCTGAACAGTGGAGGAGATGCTAGGAGAACTATGTAAGGTCTTAAGGTGCCTACTTCAAAGGGGACCGAGGCATCATTGTCCTATGTACAATATTTCTTGTATCTTGTATCTTCTTCAATAAATGCCTCTATTTTTCATATTATATGGCTAGATACTTCCCAGACAGACCTTGTATATCTGATATGTGATTACTATCAGAATATATAAAAAACAAATAATAACTTTACTTAAAAATGGACAAAGAACTTGAATAGGCATTTCTCCAAAGAAAACAGACAACCAACAAGCATATAAAAAGATGCCCAGGGGAAGCCGGGATGGCTCAGTGGGTTGAGCGCTCACTGTGCAGCGCCGGGGACCGAGGATCGAGTCCCGGCCCCGGCCCGTGCGGAACCATGTGCTGAACTGGGAGCTCCCCCAGTTCAGTTCTCTCTCTGTCTCTGTATATCTCTCTCTCTCTCTCTCTCTCTCTCTGTCAAAAATAAATAAATAAAAATATATTAAAAAAAAAAGATTTATTTAAAATAAGAAAGGAAAAATTATAAAAAAAGATGCTCAGCAACACTAATCATTAGGGAAATGCAAATCAAAATGACAATGACATACCCCTTCACACCTGTAAGATGGCTACTATTGAAAAAATAAGAAAAAACATGGTGACGACAATATGGAGAAATTAGACTCCTTGTAAAATGATAGTGGGAATGTAAAATGGGGCAGTCACTATGGAAAATGATATGGTGATTCTTCAAAAAATATTATACATATAAAATGACCATATATGATCTACAAATTCTACTTCGGAGTATACACTCAAAAGAATTAACACAGAGATTTGAATAGATATTTGTACACTCATATTTTTAGCATCATTATTTAAAACAAAATAAAAAACAGGGACACAATCCAAATGTCCACCAACAGATGACTGGATAAACAAAATGTGGTACATATATACATGGAATATTATTTTGCCTTAAAAAGGAAAGAAATTCTGATATGCTACAACACAGATGAACCTTGAGGACATTATTCTAAGTGAAATAGGTCAATCACAAAAGGACAAATATTGTATGAATTCCACTTATCTGCGGTACTTAGAGTAGTCAAAAATTAGAATATGGAGTTATTTAGTGAATTCTAAGAGTTTCAGTTTGGGAAGATGAAAAAGTTCTAGAGATGGATAGTAATGATGTTAGCATAACAATGTGAATACACTTAATGTCACTAAATTGTATAACTAAAAATGATTAAAATGTTAAATTTTATGTTATATCTTACCACAATTAAATTTTTTTCTAAAAAAAAATCATGTGTTTTAGTCTGTTCAGGCAGCTGTAACAAAATACCAAACTGGATGATTTATGAACAATAGAAATTTACTTCTCACAGTTCTGGAGGCTAGGAAGTCCAAGATTAAAGCGCCAACAGATTTTGGTATATTGTGAGAAGCCTGATGCCTGATTCAGAAATTATTACCTTCTCTGTGTCCTCATATGGCAGAAGGGGTGAAGGACTCCCTGGGATCTCTCTTAAAAAGCCACTAATCCCACTTATGAAGACACCACTGTCATTTCCTAATCACCTCCCAAAGGCCCCACCTCCAACTAACATCACATTAGGAATTGGGTTTCAAACTAGGAGGGGGTGGGGGAGGTGGGGGTGGAGGGCAAATATTCATCCCGTTTATAATAGCATGACACTAAGGTGACAAATATATGTGCTGCCAAACAAGCACTGAAGTGACAAATAAATAACAAAATTTTATATCTCCTTTTAGAAAATTTTGTATATATATATTCAAACCCAAATTATAAAGGGAGAACTTACATATGTATTATATACTTGTATATGTATTCTAAATATATATTTATCTCCCAAAATTTAATAATACTATATTTTAGAGGGTCTGCGCTCATACTAAACAATTTGTATGTACATGGGATTGTATAAATATATTTAATAAGTATCATTTACCATATATTCCTAAGAGTTCTAAATTCTACATTTGCTACCCAAATAAATGATAGTTTTAAGGAAAAACTCCATTTTTTTATTTGTCTAGGTTTCTAATGCTACCTGTAAAGTAATCAGAAAATGAAAATTAACATTTCTTTCTCTGTTCAAAAGCTGATGGGTTCAATAAGTGAATGGATAAAATGTGGCATATATACATAATGGAATATTCTGCCTTAAAAGGGAAGGAAATTCTGAATATGCTACCACATAGATGAACCTTGAAGACATTATGCTAAGTGAAATAAGCCAGTCACAAAAAGACAGATAATGTATGATTCCACTCATGTGAGGTACCTAGAGTAGTCAGCCAAAATCAGACAGAAAGTAGAATGGTGGTTGTCAGGGCTAAGGAGAGGGAAGAATAGGGAGTTATTGTTTAATGCAAATATTTTCAGTTTTACAAGATGAATATTATTATAGAGATGAATGATGATAATGTTGCACAGATTTATGAATGTATTATAATAACACTGACCTGTATACTTAAAAATGGTTAAGGTGATAAATTTTGTTACATATATATATTTTACCATGATTTTAAAAATTGGAAAGAAAAAGTTGATGGGAGAGGTCTAACAGGCAGTGAACTCTTTAGATCTGAGGCTCAAGAGAGAAGACAGAACTAGAGATAGACATTTAGGAGTCTCCTGACATAGGAATATTATATTGCACCACAATCTGGTATGCTTATTACTTGTGTACTTGTCTCGTTCTCCATAATAGGATGTAAGCTCTTAAAGGGCAATGGAATGAATACCCTATTAACCTATTTGTTCTATGCCGCATTGGCATATCACCTCTAACAGAATAAGTATTCAATAAAAAATATTTAATTGAACTAAATCTGAGTACTAGACAGAGAACCTTCAATCTTTCTACTTCTGGTCTACCTGGACCTGAAATTTAAATTTCTTCTAAATCCTGGCTAATCACTTGGCTCATTTGTAACCGGAAGGTTAAGGGTTGGCAGCTGAACTATAATGTCTATATTTCAGATTCCATTTTACTACCATCATCCAATAAAAAATGCAAGTCAGAACTCTCCCCCCCGCTCCCCCCGCCAACTCCCCAACCCTTGCTTTTTGTTCATTTAGCTCCAAATTCTCCTTGTATACCCAACCCCTTCTAAGAACCCTGGCACAGAGTTTCACAGCAAAAAGTAAGGCACAAGGTCAAACACTGCTCCCTATGCAGGGAGGATATTCCCTCCCTTCCTTCTGGAAACACTTCAACTAACCTTGTTTTAGTTTGGCTGCTTTACCTCATTTCAAAAATATTTCATTATACTCCACAGCCCTTCCCTTGATGCCCTAATTAAGTTTACATAATTTCCTTCCGATTAGTTTTGAACAGCTTGCTTTGGATTTCCTCTCTTTTAATTTTCTGCCTTTACTGACTGCTTAAAATCCTCAACTATGAGCTTGGGAAAGTATGTGCTTCCCCCAAGTTCCTCATTCTACACAACAAAAAGCAAATCAGCACTGTGATTTTATAAGAGATCTAAGATCCTCTGTTCCAGAAAACAGACTGTTAGGTGGGATCCAACAACAAGCCAGTAATAATAAGCACCAAGAAGTCACTAGTTATATTCCTTCACACACAAAAATGAACTACAGTCCATTCCTTTCTTATAATACATTTTACATTTACTGAGATCCTTTGAGATTTTTTCTCTGTGCTTAGAAACTCGGAGGATTAATTAAAAAAAATTATCAGTATGAGTTTAAAAATTATTGCTCAAGCTGACTTATATCCTCCCTCAAATAAAATTCTGAACTGACATTTTGTCTGTGTTGTTCCATAAATAAATGGCTTAAAGGACACTGAAAAAATCCATTAATTTTGGCCATCTTTGTGGCACAAACAATGAAAGATTCAAATAATGAATATGGTCAAAATTAATGGGTCAGCTGAGCCTCAATCTGGTCCATCTGCTGCATATGCACAGCTTCAGAGGACAATGAGGAAGGAAAGTGAGCCCAAAAACATCAACACCAATATCCTATGTCCTTTCATGATCCAAGAAATGGCAATAGGCTTTGAAATTACCCTGAAACCTGCTTTCCCCATGATTTCTTTAATTTTCTTAGTACTTCAGGGATAATTTATTTTCATAGATGGTTATCCCTAAAACAACTCCAAAATTTTTTACACAGTTTTTTTCTTCCCATGTTAACTGTGAAAACAAAGTCTCAGGGAAGCAGGATGGCTCAGTGGGTTGAGGGCCCACCCATCTTGCAGCCCCAAGGTCCAAGGATGGAATTCTGGCCCTGGATGGACTGTGCAGACCCACATGCTGAACTGGGGTATGCCCCTAATCCAGTTCTCCTGGGGGCAAGCTTCCCATGTGGGAGGCTCCTGACTCACGGGGGCGTGCCTCCCATGAGGGTGGCCCCTGGCTGGTTCCTGCCCTGTGCAGCTCCACACCCACCTGTGGAGTGAAACTATACCAAATCTAATGATGTATATTATATAGCAATGGAAACTGCTCTGGGCCCTCACCTTCTCTCTCTCTTTCTCTTTCTCTCTTTCTCTCTCTCTCTCTCTCTCTCTCTCTCTGTCTGTCAAAAATAATAAAAATAAATCTTTAAAACACAGTCTCCTCTCCTCTAGTAGCCCACAACTGAATACAGAAAGCAAAAGTGAGTTTCAAGATTGCAAATCTCCTTCAAATACACTCTACCCACTAATTAAGAATGAGTGTACAATGTCAAAACCAAACAAATGTATTTTTTAAAAGTACTCCCAAGGTGACGTTTCTGGTGGTGAGATCCCCTTCACCCCATAAACTGAGAACTGTGCTAGAACAGGCAGGATTCTTGCTTATGTGCCAATCAGTCTCCCTCCCTGGAGGGGCCAGTGTTTTATCTCTGGTGGTTTTGTCCACAGCTGACAGACAAATGTGCTGACTTTTCAGAAACAAGCTTTACAAATCTCATTTCAATGTTCTTTTACTTTTGTTGAAGACTACCTTGTTTCATATGCCAAGAAACACTATGAGATGCAAAGTTTTTTTAAAAGTTGTTTCAAAAATAAGTTTCCATATACAGTTTGCAGACTTTTTTTTTCTACCCAGATATATATATAATCACTCCCTGAAAGCATAGTTGAAGGTCATCTACACAGCGATGAGATAGATGTCAAGCAAAGGAATACATACATTTCAATTTACAGACTCACAATTATTGGTACTTGATAGAGAAAAATATCATAGGCTTGGGAATGAAAGATAAGACACAGAACACTGGCTAATTGGTTAATTCACAAGGATAGCCTCTCCTTGGAACAAACATAATTCCCATTATGATAAGCACTTTGCAGGTATGCTGAAGGAACAAGAGATAAAGTTTGGCAATTAAGTTAGTGTTTTCCCCAGTGAATTCTGACTCCAACAGTGGTACCACAGGAGTGTGATGCAATTATGAAACTAAATTTCACAGGATATTGTGGCTGAAATATTTTGTAAGTGACGCACTGAAAGTGCTCATACTTCATGACAGGCTTCTCAAACACTTTCTGAGCACATGCTTTAAAAGACAGATTTAAATACCCTTCTTTTACCTTTGAGCCTCAGTAGATGTATATAAATATCACAGGATATTTCACGTGATAACAAAACAGTGAAAAGAAAATGAAGAATATGCAAACCATCCTAATTCTTCAGGATAGTATGGGGAAGAACAAGACACGCAATTCTGGGTGGTGAGCACATAATGCAATGCATAGACAATGTAATGTAGAATTGTACACCTAGAAACTATGTAATTGTTACCAACCAATGTCACCCCAATAAATTTAATAAAAAAATAAATTTAATTCACACACACACGCACATGCACACAGAATAAGACATGCACTCTCACAGAGAAGTGCAGTAGAGAATAGAGAAGCTCCAGTACCACAAAAAGCATCTGTTTTAAGAAAGAAAATTTGATAAACCCCTCTTAAAATATTCAAAACAATGACCAAGATTAGGTTTCATTTCTCATGCTGTTCTTACATGGTAACTAATTTTTATATTTCTATGCTTTGGGTCTAAATTTGGGGGACAGAATACATTATGTCTAACCTGACCACCACAATGGTTCTGCACAGGCCTCACTACTGGCTGACATACTCCTCACCGAGCTTCAACAGAACCCACTGTTTCTTCCATTGCTTTTACTTCATTGTTCTTGAATGTTTTATTGTTTTTAATGTTACTGATGTCAGAAGTCTTGAATGCTTTGCTGGTTAATGCACTTGTTTATGTTAAACATTCAAAAACCAAGATAAAGGTGAACCTACAGTAAAACAACATTGGTGGGATCAAACTATAAAAATAATAAAACATCCAAAGACAATGATAAAAGCAAAAAGAAAAAACATAAAGACAGAACACAGTTTAAAATACCATATTGTGTTAAACGAATGGTTTATTCAGTTCAGTATCTTCTCTCTGACGGCAGCACTAGGGTAAATTTTATGGTAAAGCTTGTTATTGACACTCTTTGGTCTTCTCCTGAAAAGGTTAGAAAGACATCCTGAACATACTTCACTTTCATTAATAACACATTAAGGATCTGGTCATTACCTAGTCTTGAATCTATCAGAATTTCTATTCAGTAAGTTATTCGCAGTTTTTCTTAACAGTTAAAATGAATAATTCTTTTATTTGTTTAAAGACAATATGAATTCTAGTCCAGATTTGCCAGTAACTTGGTATTTGACCTTGGGCAAGGTGAATAACCTATGTATGAATATTTACATTTATATAATGAGGAGGGAAAGGCAAAATGATCAATGAAGTCCCTTACTGCTCTAAAATTTTATGATTTGGCTACCAAATTTTAAGAGGATGATACCACATTCATATTTATGTTATTTGTGTCTACTGTTTTGCATGCTGTGGTTAACTTCCTCCACCTTTGCTTTCTCTGGACTTCAAAGACTCAGTTTCTTGTGGTTAAAAGAGACCTCGAAAGTCACCTAATACAAACCACAGGATGCCTAAATCACCATTACAGAATTCCCTACTAGCACTCATCTTGCTATTGTTTGGATACTACTATTGGAGAATTCTGTGAACTCCCAAGGCAGCCCAATTCATTTTCAACTAACTCCAATTGTCAGAAATTATTCTAATATAAATTCAGATATAAATGTTGAAATAAATCTATCTCCTTGCAACTTCCTATTTCTTCCCTCTGGGGCAAGACAGCACAGAACTAAACCTTATTTCTACATGAGTCACATGATCTTCTAATACTGGAAGAAGCTATCACATTCCTTTAAGTCTTCTCTCTTCTCCAGGCTAATCGCCCTTTGCCATTATTTCTTTATCATAGTGTTTAATCTTTTCATTGGCTGCTCTTCTCTGAACAAATTCCACTTTGACAGTGCCTGTCTTAAGTACCTCATCACAGGTAGAAACTAATGTTTTAGCCATGGGATAGGTGAGCACTAAGGATAGAAGAATCATATCTTCCCTGTTCCAAACATCTATTTAGATTAGTCTGACAAGATGCACCACTTTAAATAGGACAGAAAACAACAATACTGTCCTGTTTCAAATGGTGTGTATGGTCAGCCTACTGACACCTTGAATTAACCCAGTGAGACTAGGCTGAGTATACGTACCATTTGCAACATCAAGTACTGTTGTTTTCTGTCCTATTTAAAATGGTATGTCTGGTCAGCCTAATTTAGATGTTTCTATCAGCACAACAAAAATCACATTAACTCATGAGATTTATATTTTTAAATATTTTTAATGCACTGTTATTCAGCCATATTTTTCCATCTATAATTGTAACTGGATATAGATGGCAGCTGAGAAGCTCAAACGGAGAGATGGCCACTACAGGTGTTTGGAGATATGCCTCTTACTAGCTGTGTGATCTTGGGCAAGCAGCTCCAATTTCCTGTGCCCTGGTTTTCACGTTTCTAAAATGGAGAGAACAATTTTTCCAATATCTCACTAAGATATTACAAACAACTAGATATAAATATTATTTTCTTAAATTAATAGAACTATGGAAAAACAGACTAGCAGTTCTTCAAAAGGTTAAACACAGAGGTACTATATGATCCAGCAATTCTACTCCTAGGTATAAGAGCATATACTCAAGAAGACTGAAAACATATGCCCACACAAAAACTTGTATACAATGTTCATAGCAGCATTATTCATAACAGCCAAAATGCAGAAACAAATAGCCATCAAATAATAGATATGGATAAGCAAAACGTGGGTTATACATACAATGGAATATTATTCAGCCACAAAAATGAATTAAATACTAATACACACTACAATGTGGATGAATGAATCTTGCAAACATTATGCTAAGTAAAAGAACCCAGGCACAAAAGGTCATATATTGCATGACTTCATTTACATGAAATGTCCAGAATAGGCAAATCCATAGAGAAAGAGGTAGATAAGTGGTTGCCAGACTGAGGGAGATGAGACTGGGAAGTGATTGGAAATAGGTACAAGGTTTCTTTTGAGGGCATAAAAATATTCTAAAATTGACTGTGGTGATGGTTCTACAATTCATTGAATATACAAAATGTTGAATTGTACACTTTGAATAGATGAATTGTATGGTATACATTATATCTCAATAAAGTTGTTTTTAAAAGAACTATTGTGCTGAGTAAAGTATGTCAGACAGAGAAAGACAGATGCAATGTGATTTCACTTACATGTGAAATCTAAACAAAACAGAAACAAATGCACAGATACAGAGAATATTTTGATAGTTGTCAGATGTGGGGGTTGGAGATGGGTGAAGAAGGGGGAGGTATTAAGAAGTACAAATTTGTAGTTACACAGTAGTCATAGAGATGTAGGGTATACAGCATAAGGAATACAGTCAATAATATTATAATAACTATGTATGGTATCAGATGGGTACTAAATTTATCAAAGTGGTAGACTGGAGAGAGTTTGGGTTGTGGGTCAGGGTGAAAAAGGTAAAGGGATTAAAAAGTATAAATTGGTAGTTACAAAATAGTCATAGGGATGTAAAACAAAGCATAGGGAATATAGCCAATAATATGGTAATAACTACCGGCATGTATAGTGCCAGGTGGGTACTAGACTAGTCAGGGGGGTCACTTCTTAAATTATATAAATGTCTAACCATTATGTTATACACCTGAAATTAATATAAAATAATACTGAATGTCAACTATAATTAAAAAAAATTTTAAGGTTTTTTTAAAAAGATTTTTATTATTTTTGACAGAGAGAGAGAGCGAGACAGCGAGAGAGAGAGAGAGAGAGAGAGACAGACAGACAGACAGACAGAGAGAGACAGAGAGAACGGGGAGGGCCCAGAGCAGTCTCCACAGCTGTACATCATTGGT
>PVKE010009816.1:0-43894 GCA_004027555.1 Craseonycteris thonglongyai | reverse complement strand
CTGTGTTCTTCGATGAGTCGAGTTGTAACTGTTGCGTTCACGCGTTGCGTCCGGTGACAAGTGTAACACATAAGTCCAAATGTATTGTCTGGGTGGGCGGAGATCACAGTGTCAGGCTGTCAGAATTCTAGGAATTTATAACCTTGGCAAATTCCCAGAATGCATTAAACTATTGCTAGAAAGTTTTGTCTTCTACAATTGCTTCAAAGTCCATGGTACACGGAATTCCACCCCAGACATTGCGAGTGATCGACGATCGACCAAAATTGGCCTTGCGATCGACTGGACCGCGATCGACTTGTTGGCCACCCCTGCAATACACCATCAGGGAGCAATCAGACAAACACAGAGCCAAACTTATTCAACGAGAAGCAGGCCTGGGCACTTCAAGAGAGAGGTGAGAAGCAGGGTGGCTGTTTCACAGAAGGGATAAAACAGCACACTGTTCACTAACGTCACCGTCACCACCCTGAAGCAGGGTGCCTGGGGTTTCAGCGCCCTCTGCCAGGCATCAGATCCCTCCCAAGTTTCACTGGCTGTGTCTTCTCATGGCTGAGTCTGAGGAAGGACAGCTCCTCGCACGTGCTTCTATGGAAACAGGCTGAGAAGGCCTGAATTATGTGCACAGCCACATTCTCAGGTGTGTCAACAGCGTGTCCGCCCAAGAGGCAGGGCAGACGCAATGTGTCAGTGGGGGCAGTGAAGTTAGCAGGGATTCCGGTCCTGCTCAGCAGCGGGTAGGAGTGAGGGTGGGGTGTGTGTGCATGCATGCGGTTGCACCAACAAACAAATGGTCAGTGTTTCCATCTTCTCAAAGACCCATTACCCAGAGACAACCCCCAGACTCGAGCTTCCTGCACTCACAAAATGGGATGAAGCGCCATACTTCTTGCCGGCCACAGTGCAACAACGCAAACTGACGCCTATCCACAGAACAAAGCCTTCCCAAGGACAGCCTCAGGCTTCTAGGAAAACCCTGAAGCTCTATCAGTAACGATAGCTCCGAGGAGTCAAGCACTGCATGTATCTGCTGCATGTGCCAAGCACGCGGTGAAGTCTTTAACATGGATCATGTCAGATGAGCGTCATCCACCTGTCATGTCCACTTCATGGGTAAGGAACCTAAAGGTACCAGCAGGTGAGTGACTCCCTTATAGGTTATGGAACTGGCAACACAGCACACAGGTGGCGGGCTCGAACCATTTTCTAATGAACACAACGTCCCCTTGCTCTGAAAGTGAACGAGTCCCCCTGTGGGAACTATGTCCACCCATCTAAGTGCCGTCACTGTCACCTGCGAAGCTAACTCCCCATTATGGAGAGGCAGGGCTTTGTCTGAGTCAGTGAGGGCACAATGTTTGCTGCCCCAAACCTGTAAGGGCCATTTGATTAAATCATAAATCCTAGTCGGCCAGTCTCAACTAACCACACTCAGTCTTAACTAGTCATTATGACAATGCTTGATACCTACTATTTTTCCTCAGGCAAGCAAAAACTTTTTTCTTTTCTTTTCTTTTTTTTTTTTAAAAGATTTATTCATTATTTTTGACAGAGAGAGATACAGTCAGAGACAGAGAGAAGAGGGAGGGTCCAGAACAGTCTTCATAGTTGCACATCATTGGTTTTTCCACATAGTTTCATTCCACAGGTGGGCGCGGGGCTGCACAGGGCAGAAACTGGGCTAGGGTCTCACCCCAGTGAGAACCAAACTGGGGACACTTCCCAGTTCAGTATATGGGTCCACACGGGCCGAGGCCGGGATTCGATCCTTGGTCCCTGGGGCTGCAAAGTGAGTGCCCAACCCACTGAGCCATCCCGGCTTCCCCCACCCAAAAAAACCTTTTTTCTTACAGTAATCAGCAGGATTTTGTACTTGCTAGAGTTCAATAAAGAACACCGTGTTGCCTACTGCTTCAAATTACTAATTTTTTCAAATGTTTTAACCCCTGGACATTTGTAAGTATCCAAGTTATTTGTATCCCTCCCCGTCCACTCTCCCAAAGGGAGAGCTTGCTGCCTCGCTTTCTAGCCAGCATTTCATCAATGTAGCTCTATTCTAGTGTGTGGTTTTAACAATCTGTTTTCATTCATCAAATGACATACTTCATTTCTAGGTCCTGATGTACTGTCATCACAAAATTTATTACAGTCATTGTTCTTTCTGAACACTACTGTAAATGTAGAGCTACAGAATTTTTATAAGGATAGGAACTCCACTAATACTTTTCAAGTTGATACAAATTACTACTTTAGGTGACCCCAAAACTACTAGTGGGAAAATCACACTGTTTATTACAACCTTTACTAAAATAAGAACTTTTTACTAAAATAGAATTTTCCCTGGTAAATTTACAAAAGGTCGCCCAACAACTGTTTAATAAAACGTCACCCATGGCAACTGAAGGTACTGAAACCCTGCATCTCAACTATACCTCGACCGAAATGAGGTAAGAGATTGTGTGTGTGTGTCTATTTAAAACCCAGTTATCCCTAGTGTCTAGCACAGAGACTTGATTAAGTATCTGCGGGATTAATCAAGGGGTGTATTATGAAAATGGCACTTAACTTGGAAGTATTACTGTGAAAATCCAATAGACAGTTATCATTCTATGCACTATTTTTAAGGCCTTCTTACTAATAATAAGCCTTTTCCCCACACAATCCTATGAGTAGGTTGAAAGTGATTTCTACCAATTTATTCATGAGAACACAGGTTCCAGAGTTAAATGATTGACCTGAAGTGGCCCTGCCAATTTGCCCTATGTCCTGAACCCAGCTGAGTCTGCACATGAGCTTCTTATGCCAGGGAGCTCACCTGGTCTGTTTCCTGCAGACACCCTGAAACTTTTAAGTGTCTGGCAACTAAACAGCAATGATCTCACTGCTTAAATTTGAGGTAAAATGGCTTGACCAATTTTACCATTTGGGAGAAATTTTATATTAAAAATTAAAAAAATGAACCAACTTTTTTTTTAAAGATTTATTTTATTGATTTTTGACAGAGAGAAACAGACAGAGAGAGAGATAGAGAGAACGGGGAAGGCCCAGAGCCGTCTCCATAGTTGACAGCATTAGTTTTCCATATACTTTCACTCCACAGGCGGGCACAGGGCTGTGCAGGGCAGGAACTGGGCCGGGAGCCTCCCACATAGGCCCCGTCAAGAACTGAACTAGGGGCACACCCCAGCTCAGCATATGGGTCCACATGGACCGGGGCCAGGATTTGATCCTTGGTCCTCGGGGCTTCAAAGCGAGTGCTTTACCCACTGAGCCATCCCGGCTTTCCCATGAACCAACTTCTTTATGTTCAAAAGCAGTGAAGTGAGAAAAAATAAGAATATTTCATAAGAAATAAGACGACTTGTTTAAATGGCTTCCCCAAATAAATTTGTGACATACCATACACAGAGCACTTAAGATTTTTAAGAAACTTTGCTCAATATTGACCCTACTTCCTATAGCTTCCCATTTACAATTCTGTTACCCTCAACAAGCATCACCCCTATATTCTTCCATCAAGGCTCACTGTACCCCAATTCAGCATTCATCATTGGACTACCACTCCATGTTTTCAACAAGCTTCAATACCAATACAAAGTTCCCTCACCCATAAAATGGTGCTTTACACAACTGTGATTTTAAGAAACACTAATACTTGACTGGAGGAACTGAAAAGATTATGAATTAAAGCAAAAAGTTTCATCTAGCTATCCTAAAACAAATCAGGACACTTAAATGGGACCACTTTCTAAGGTAACCATAATTAAACCTAAAACTCAATCAAGAAAAAAAATTAGCAAGCCAAATGGCTCAGTAGGTTAAGCACTCGCTTTGTAGCCCTGGGGACCAAGGATTGAGTCCTGGCCCCAGCCCGTGCGGACTCATGTGCTGAACCAGGGCGTGCTTCCCACGTGGGAGACCCCCCAGCCCAGTTCCAGCTCTGCGTGGCCCCCCGCCCACCTGTGTGGAACGAAACCGTGTCAAAAAACTGATGACGTACAACTATGGAGACAGCTCTGGGCCCTCCCCCTTCTCTCTGTCTATCTCTGTCTCTGTCAAAAACAATAAAATAAATCTTAAAAAAAAAAAAGCGAGACTCCTGGTAGACAGCTCTATTACACATGCTCAGAGGAAGCCACAAACGCATGGGAACAAGCAGTTGGGGACCTGAATGAAACCTTCTGATAAAGCAACACGGAGCTAAATCTGCGAATTGGATGTTTTCTCGTAATTGTGCTAAGTCTGAGTTGCAGAAAGTCTGAATTGCAGAAAGTCTGAAGTGTCAGAGTATAGAGTCCAAAGCTGGCAGAGTAGCTATAACCCAGGGAAATCTTCAGAAAGAAGAAAATCACAGAGAAAGTCCATCTCTACCCAGAAGCAGCTGACTTCCAAATCTTACTGGCACAGGGAGACTCATAGGGGGCCAGAGTAAAGAAACACCAGTGTAAAGACCAAGGACACAATAGAGATGTAAGCAGCTGCCTATCACAGCGAAAACAAACTTCAGAGACTGACTCCAAGTACTTTAACTGTCTGTTACAATAAAAAAAACCATAATCCTAAGAACACAAGAGTTCAGTCACTGCATGTCCAATTTTCAACTAAATAAGCAAAGCAATACAGTGTGACCTACAAGCAGATAAGGACAATCAGTAGAAACTGACTCCAACTCAGCTTGGAATCGTAAGGATGTTGGATGTAACAGACTTCAAAGAAGCTACCATAGTTATTTCAAAAAAAAATTCAAAAATATGCTCAAGGAACTAAAGAAAAACATGGTCTCAAGACGTAAACAGATGAGGCAATGTCAATAAAAAAGGAACAAAACAGTTACAAAATGAACTCTCTAGACTGGCTAAAGTATAGGTTAATGCTTTCTGTTCTATTTGGAATGAATTTAAATACAGAAGAACCTGAAAAGAAAAAGAAATGGACAAAAAATGAGATTACAAAGACATGTTTGACAGGAAGCAGGACACTAATTGGAATCTCAGGATCCAAAGAAAAAAATTTTGAAATGTAACATGTTGGAAAATCTCACAGTTCAACATGCTTCACGCAGAATAAACACAAATAAAATTATTAATACTAATATATATCTTAGATGTATTGCTATAAGCCAAACACAAAGAAAATGTTAGAAGCAGACAAAGAAAAATGACATGTTATATACAGAAAAACAGTGACAATAATGACAAGAACACAGAGTGATTTCTCATTAGAAACTATGGAAGTCCAAAGATAATGGGGTCACAGCCTCAAACTACTGAGGGGGACGGGGGAACCTGTCAACTAAGAATTCGAGTATCCAGCAAAACTATCCTCTAAAAACAAGCGTGAAATAGGGGCACTTTCAGATAAAAAACAAACACAACAATTTCTCTCTGGCAGCTCTGTATAAGAAATACTACAGAAAAGTTTTGTAGTCCAATTGGAAAGTACACTAGATGGCAACGGGGATATATAGGAAAAACAAAGGAAAGCTAATTAGGTGGGTGTATGTAATACAGAACTTCTTATCTTAGTCTCTATAAAAGACAACAGCTTAAAGCAAAAATTACAACACTACTGATGGATTTATGAAGTATACAGATGTAACACATGACAGCACTGAAAATGAGGGGGAAATGAAAATATACTGTTGAACAAAGTACATAGATGCAATAAAATGACAATACTACTAAGAATAAGAGGAAACAGAAATAAATACTGTCTTCTAATCCCTAGAGAACAAACACCACCACCACCAAAAAGCAAAGAAATACAGCTAGAAAACCCAACAGAAATTTAACCCTCTTAGTGCTGCCTTCTGCCAGCAGTACTAGCGAGAAATGTGAAGGGTAATTTAACGGTCTACGTAAGAGCCGATATATCGGCCCACCGCACTAAAAAAGTTAAATAGAATTAAATTTTTTTCACTAACACAAAAACCAAGAGAAATAAAAACAAAAATCTCTCTCTAAAAGGGCACACCTAAATACAACTACACCAATAATTACTTTAAATGTAAACAATCTAAACATTCTAATCAAAAGAATAAAATTCTTTCGATGTGACATCTGAAAAAATCACACAGGATGCAAATATCACGGCAGAGTGAGAAGACGCCCTTGTTGCTTCACTTAAAGTTACAAGCCAGGAAACTGTGATTCAACAAGGGATCCCCTGCTCAACACACACACAGTCCTGAGAGGCTGCACGTGGAGACTGAAGGCGGTGCGCTGGAACAGCAGGGGAAGGGCAGAGACAGGTAGCCCAGCAGCTGCCATGCAGACAAGGTGGAAGGAGGGGCGGAAGCAACATCTCAGCCTGCGGAGCTGGCGCCCACTGGAGCTAGCGCCCACTGGAGCTAGCAGCTGGTGATGGTACAGAGATGTAGCACAGCGAGGTGGCAGCCATGGCCCAGCGGCTGCCAACACAAGCCAGGGTCAAAGCTGCAGAGCCGTAAACCCACCTCCCTCACCCGCCCCAGGCCCCCCATGACAGCAGAGCCTGGGCAATGGAGAAGCCTGCAGAGGCAGCAGAAATGCCTCAGAGAACACAGCCTACAGCTATAAGGAGACAGCACCAGGAACTCACAGGCCTGGAGCACCATCACCTGCCGCATCCCACCACGGCCGTGGTGCTTGAAGACTAAAGCTAACCCTGACACAGAGGGAACACCCAGCACTTCACCAAATACAGGGCATTTCCCATGGTTAAGGTGACACGGCCCCACCAAGATCCCAGAGGCGCCAGGAAGACAGGAAAGAGAACAAAAAAACGTGTATTACAGCACCACCCACTGGAGAACAGAAGAAAGACTACTTAGCAGCCTGCTGAATTGCTGAGAGCAAACATTAAAGAGCGGGATGCCAGGGACAGCTCAGCGGTCATGAGGTGTGGGGTTGGATTCCCGGCCCAACTCGTGCGAACCCACCTGCTGAGCTGCTGCACAACTGGTAACCGCAGAATGGCTGGGAGCCAAGGTCCCCGTCTCTACATGGGGCGGCCCCCAGTTTGGTTCCCACCCCGCGGAGCCCCACATCCACCTGTGTGGAATGAAACCAGGTCATATCTAATGATGTACAACTATGGAGACGGCTCTTCCCCGCCCCCTGCCTCTCTCATCTTCCCTGAAAAAAACAAACAACAATAACAAAAAGTCCTTAACTGTCAACCAACAGAATTTATACTTAGCTAAAGGCATTATATAATATAAAAACAACAGTAAGAATATCTTTAGATATACAAATACCAAAAATTTACTATCCCAAATTCTTGGTAATATAACCATTTAAAGACGTAATTCTGTCTATTCCTACATATATACTCAAGAGAATTCAAAAGTAAATCTTTGCAAAAACCTCTACATATTCACTGTAGCATTATTCATAATAGACAAAGAATAAAAACTCAAATATCCATCAATTGATGGTTATTCCAAATGTGAAGCCAAAGAATGTAGTTTATTCAACCATAAAAAGAAGCAATGTACTAATACATTCTACAACATGAATGATCCTTGCAAAACTATGCTAATAAGCATATTATGTAAGAAGACAGACACAAAAACCCCACACTGTATGAGCCTATTTATATGAAATGTCCAGCATTGACAAATCCAGAGAAACAGAAAGTAGCTTAGTAGTTCCCTGGCGTGGGGACGGGGATTGATCAACTAACAGTTAGGAAGGTTCTTTCTAAAGAGACAAAATTAGCTCTGAAGTTAGGGTGATAATTGTACAACTTTGTGAATATACTTAAAAAACCCACTGAATTCTAAATTCTACACTTTAAAAGAAGGAATTCTAGAGTCTCTGAATTATATCTCAAAACAATAACAAAAAATAAAAACTTAATTCAGAAAAAAAAGCAGCCCACTTAGAAGGGAAATGAAAAACGAAACAAGCATTCAAATGTAATGTTAAAAAATTTAAATAACCTGTGTTTTTAAATAAAAAATTGTCGGTTTATTTTTTAAAAGGTAGAATAAATAATAGACAATAATCTTCATCTAGCAGGTGTGAATTTAGAATTAATACTGAGCGATGGGAAGCCAGGATGTCTCAGTGGGTTAAGCACTCACTTTGTAGCCCCGGGGACCAAGGATCGAATCCTGATCCCGGCCCATGCAGACCCATATGCTGAACTGGGGAGTGCCCCCAGCTTGGTTCTCAACGGGGTGAGACCTCAGCTCAGTTCCTGCCCTGTGCAGCCCCGTGCCCACCTGTAGAATGAAAGTATGTGGAAAAACCAATGATGTGCAACTATGGAGACTGTTCTGGGCCCCCCACCTTCTCTCTGTCAAAAATAAAATAAACCTTAAAAAAAAAAAAGACAAGTGAATGTTTTAAGTAAACAAAAAGAAAAATCTAAACCTACTTAAGACCGAAAAAATTAATCAGGGAAGCTGGGATGGCGCAGTGGGTTAAGCGCTCACTTTGCAGTGCCGGGGACCCAGGATCGAATGCCGTCCCTGGCCCATGCAGACTCATGTGCTGAACCTGGGGAGTGCCCCCAGTTCAGTTCTCTCTGTCTTTGTATCGCTCTCTCTCTGTCAAAAACAAAAAAAAAAAAAAAAAAAAAGAAATCAAACTTTAATGCAGAAAACACATTTAGTGTAATTAAATGTTTCATTATTTCAAAACTCACAAGTCAGAAATAAAATTTTTTTTTATTTATATCCAGATTTTTTAAAGGTACCTCAGCAAATATCTATAGATTTTACTTAACAGTAAAACTCTATGAAACTTTTAGAACTAGAAATAAAACAAGAATGCTTATTGTTATAACTTACAAAGTATATTCAACATTGTACTGGATTGTCCCAGCCAATGTAATAAAAAAATAAGTATGAGTTGAAAAGAAAGAAATGTAATTATCCCTACCTGCACAAGATGTGACTAAGTATAAATCAAAAAGAATCCACAAATTTTCAAAAATAAGATAGTCCCGCTGGTTGCTACTTATGAAGATCAGACACAGATAGCATTTCTATGCACAAGTATCAACCAATTAGAAAACAAAAATTTAAAGCAATTGCATTAATAAGAGCAACAGAAAACCTATAGTGTCTAGGAATAAATCTAAGACAAATTGTGCAAAACTTTCAGAAAATTCATAACAAGACATTACTGAAGGACCAAAAAGGTGGGGAAAGAGAGAGACAGAGGAAGAGGGAGGGAGAGACATGATAGGGGAACATTTGCCCTAGCCCATCAACTTAAATATTCCCTCTTGCCCACTTGCATAAATCGTTCCAGCTACTCCCGCCCGTCTCTCTGGATTCATTAATCTCCCCTGCCTATAGCTGTTTGCCATCATCACACAAGGCGCTGTGATTTCTCCCGTCTTAAAACAAGCTCTGAAGCCGACCTGGCCGGCCTGGTTCCCCCTCACAGCACTGCTGAATGGCTGCATGCAATCACCACCTCCAGTTCCTCTTTTCCCATTCTTTCACGAGCCGGTGCCAGGTTTTGGTCCCCAGCACGCCACCAAAACAGCTGCTGCCAAACCTAACACACTCAGTCCTCAGCAACAGCATGGCACACGGTGGATCGCTCCCCACTTCCTGAAAATGTCCTCACCTGGTTTCCTGGGCACCACAATCTTGCTTCTTCCCACTTTCCTGGCCACAGCTTCTCAGTTTCCTTTCCTGTGTCTTAATTGCCCTACATTCCATCTAAGAGTGCCCCCAAGATTCAATCTTCACCTCTGTTTTCTCCCTAACTTAGTCCCTGGATGATTCAATTCTTTCATGGCTTTAAAAACCATGTATACACTGATGATCGCCCCAAATCATCTCCTGCCTAAGCATATGCTCTAAACACTAAACACAGAGCCTCCACCTAAATCTCTACAAGGCATCTCAAACTTAACAGGTCAACCCCCCTCCCCCCATTAATCCACCCACCAGCCCTCCCCTGAAATAAAACCAAAGTTGCCCCTTAAGCAGTAAACCCTGGTTGCATAAATGGCAAATCCGTCTTTCTAGTTTCTCAACCCTAAAACCATTGGGTCCTTTCTATTGCTTCTCATTCCCACACCCAATATCCAATCCACGAGCAAATCCAGCTTGGCTCTACCTTTAAAATACACGGGAGTTGCAGCCACTCCTCACCACCTCCACCCCACTGCCACCCAGGCCTCAAACTACCACCATCTTCTACCAGCCTCCCAATTAGTCTCCCTCTTCCTTCTGGGGCCCCCTGCAGTTTACTCTCCAAATAACATCCAGTGTAACTTTTTGAACTTTAATTTGACTCATTTTGCCTCTAGTGGCTTCCCGTCTTACTAAAAATACTACCCCAAGTATTCAGCACATGTACAAAGGGCCTACACCCCACCCCTGATCTCATCTTCCACTGTTTCCCTCCATCTCTAGGCATTTGGCGTCCTGGCCGGTGTTCAAACTTGCCCAGAACAGCCCACCTCACAGGCAATTCCTTTGCTTTTAAGTTGAAATATCACCTTATCAAGGAGACTTTCTCTAATAACTTACATTAAAAAATAACAATAACACAAGCCCCAAGCTATGAGCTCTCCCCTCATTAGCCTGCTGTGGCCACGAAAAAATAAGCCCTTTGGGGCCAGGCCGTTTTCTCTGTTAGGCACACGGCTGTATCTCCAATGCCACAGATTCATCCCTGGATGCAAGGGCGCACCGGCCCCAACACCCACATGCATGACTCCAATGCATACAGCGCACACCACCAAGACAAGCTGGCTCAGCGGGTTGAGCGCTCGCTTTATAGCCCCGGGATCGAGGATCAAATCCCGGCCTCTGCCTGTGTGGACCCATATGCTGAACTGGGGTGTGCTTCCCATGCCCCCCAGTTCAATTCTTGCCCCCCACTCCCTTTGGCCCACAGCTTGTGGGGGACTGTTTCCCATGCGGGAGGCCCCCAGCCCGGTTCCCGCCCTGCACGTCCGGGCCCTGTCCTGCGCGGTTCCCGCCCTGCACGGTCCGGGCCCTGTCCTGCGCGGTTCCCGCCCTGCACGCCTGGGCCCTGTCCTGCGCGGTTCCCGCCCTGCACGTCCCTGTCCTGCGCGGTTCCCGCCCTGCACGGTCCGGGCCCTGTCCTGCGCGGTTCCCGCCCTACATGGTCCGGGCCCTGTCCTACATGGTTCCCGCCCTGCACGTCCGGGCCCTGTCCTGCGCGGTTCCCACCCTACATGGTCCGGGCCCTGTCCTACATGGTTCCCGCCCTGCACGCCCGGGCCCTGTCCTGCGCGGTTCCCGCCCTACATGGTCCGGGCCCTGTCCTGCGTGGTTCCCGCCCTGCACGCCCGGGCCCTGTCCTGCGCGGTTCCCGCCCTGCACGCCCGGGCCCTGTCCTGCGCGGTTCCCGCCCTGCACGTCCGGGCTCTGTCCTGCGCGGTTCCCGCCCTGCACGCCCGGGCCCTGTCCTGCGTGGTTCCCGCCCTGCACGCCCGGGCCCTGTCCTGCGCGGTTCCCGCCCTGCACGCCCGGGCCCTGTCCTGCGCGGTTCCCGCCCTGCACGTCCGGGCTCTGTCCTGCGCGGTTCCCGCCCACCCGCATGTGTGGACCGAAACCATATGCAAAACTCATGGCGCACAACTATGGAGACGGCTCTGGGCCCTCCCCCTCCTGTCAAGAACAATAACATAAAATCTTTAAAAAAAAAACCCAAAGCCAGGCGAATGCTAGCAGTGTGGCGGGGTCGCGACAAGCAGGGACGGAAGAAGCTGACCCAGGCGGTAGTGCGAACGCCACGTGGGGCAGAGGCGGCAGGAAGTGGGGGGGAGGAGCCCCCACATGAAACAAAGCACCCAGCCGGGCCCCCCACTTCAGACCACGCACAGGTGGAGCCAGGGCCCCGCCCTGGTAAGCCGCCAAACCTCCCGATGAACAGAGGCCGTGGCCTTGGAGGACGCATCCCCTCCAGCACACACAGGAGGCCCGCCAGGTTCGCGCCCGTAGAGACGGCGTCTCAGGAACCTGGCAGATGGAACGTGCGGCTACAGGGGGCCGCTGAGCAACTCTGGAGTCGGGGACCCCCCCCAAAACCAGGTAACCTTTACCCCTCCCCCAGCTCCGCATCCGCAGGGCCAACCCAGTGGGGGTGGGAAACGGCGCTGGACGGAACACGGCGGCCCTCGGCGGGTCCCGCGAACATGCTCTGGGCCCCGGGGCCGGGCCGGGCCCACCCGCCCACGCAGACCCCGGACACCCGACGGGCCTACGGGCAACTCACCAGAAACATCCCGCCCGTGATGTGTCCCGCACAGGCTCAGCACCCCTGCTGGTCAGGGACCGGTGACGGGTGACCGGCTTCTCACGATTTCCGCGAAGAAGGGAGACACAGGTCACCTGCCCAGGTGTGGCCGCGACGCCAAGATGGAGCCGCAGACCCAGAAAAGACGAGTCACCGTGTCGCGGTGCACGACGGGAGCGCTGCAGGGGGCGTGGCCTGCGTGGCCGACGTGGCCTGCGTGCACGTGCGCTGGCCAATCAGGGCCGGGGCTGCGGTCCCCGCTGCAGGGCTGCAGGGCTGCAGGGCTGCAGGGCCGCTTACGACTCCGTAGGGATCGGGCGCGTTAGAAACGACAGGAGCAGAGACGGCGCCGGTGAGAAGGTCACTTGCAAGCTACGAAGCGAAGACCAGCATCCGTTACGAAGAAAATGGACCCATGAAACCAAAAGTTTATACAAGACGCTGCAGCCCCTGCACGTGCAGCGTGTGTAGCTATGCGCACCCACTCTTCTGGGCAGGGATGGGATTTCTTTTCCTTGGCTTCCACTTTCTTTCCTCCATGAAGGAATGCACGCATGCGCGTGCATGCATGCATGCATGCACTCACAGAACCTTTACATACAAACCGTATGTAAACCTTTACATACATACAAGGTAAAGTGTCTTACTGAAGACACCCATCACTAGGTGCCCTGGTTTGTTCCCCTGCATCTCACTGATTCTCAAACTTCATTTCCACGCACTAACTAAATATTCGACCCTATGGAATCGGTTACACAATGAACACTGCTACTGGTGATTTTTTAAAAATTAATTATGCATGATTTTTTTTGGACTTTTTGTGTGTGTGTGTAAGAATGTTAATGCTTGTCACTGTACGTGAGTCTTTTAATGTTTATATTGGACATGTCTTCCTTTAATGTATTCTCTAAACACGCTCCTTTGTTTTACTCCTTAAAAATCATAATAAATGTCAAATCGTTTATGTGTGTCATCTTTGTATTATAGAAACTTACAAATTCTCTTCCAAAGTGAGCACTTGCTTATTTTCTTTGGACAAAATTTTGGACAAATGGAATCTCTGATCTTTTCCCCATTTTCATCACTGTTTGGTGTTTCATTATAGACAACTTGTTTAACTTAAAATCTTTGAAAACAGTCAAACATTCCTGCCCATGATGATGCATTAAATTCATTCTCCTTGCGAATCTGCTTCCTCTTGTACAAAGCTACTCATCTTCTACCCTTCTAAACAGTCACTCGTTTTTAGGTCCACATGAAAGATTTCCATCCTGCTCCGCCCAGGAAGCCTATAGGCTACCTTTGAAATTACAGGTAATGAGCTGAGCCTTCCTATTCTGCTTCTACAAGAAAATGTCATTGCTTTAGTCACATCTGCTCTATGTTCTGCTTACTGACCCCAAATATGGTGACCATGGAAGACAAGGCAGATTAGAACACTGATTAGGAACCTGTTTGTCTTTTATAATGGAACTATCATCTGTTAACTTAGGCTACCAACAGTTTAAGGTTTAAGAAATCCTGATAATGCTAGTCTTCGTAACAAGAAAAATATGTAGGAGTTTTTTTGGTTAAAAAGTTAGTACAGTCAGTTCTCTGTATCAGCAGGTTACACATCCAACCATGGATCAATTTTTTTTTTTTTTAATATTGTTATTGCTGACATACTATGTAGTTAGGAGCCTAGGATTGTTGCTGGGTGTGTCTGAACTGAACATCTAGATGTCTTTTTCTTGTCATTATTCCTGAAACAACACAGTACCACAATTATTTACACAGCACTTATACTGGATTAGTACTATAATCTAGAGATGCTTTATAGCATACTGGAGGGTATGCACAGGTTGTACACAAATACTGTGCCATTTATATAAGGGACTTGAGCATTCCTGGAACTGGGTATGTGTGGGGGTGGTATTCCTGAAACCAGGCCCCACAAATACCCAGGGACCACTGTGTGTGTCTTACAGAACAATAACATCTCTAATACCTGAAACCAAGCTTGCCCAACTTACGGCCCACATATTACAGGCAGCCTAGGAAAGCTATGAATGCAGCCCTACACAAATTAGTAAACTTTCTTATTAACAAAACACTGTGAAACTGTTTTTTTTGCGATTTTTCTTCTTTAGCTCATCAGCTATCGATAGTGTACTTTATGTATGGCCCAAGACAATTCTTCTTCCAATGTGGTCCAGGGAAGCCGCAAGGTTGGCCATCCCTGCCTTAAAGGAAACCTAAACCACAGAAGTAACACCTCAAGTCTGAGAAGCTTTTATATGGCATGCAAAAGGTCCCCTACACATACATACTTAAACATGGTATTAAGTCATGTTACTAGTAACTGCTCATTAAAATTTTTTAAACATTTTTTTAATTAAAGCACTTCACATTTAAAAGGTTTCATCAGTATTATTTATAAACTCTTCAAGAAATCTTTCAAATGCCACTGTTAACAAATAACTTAAGGATGTTTACTAAACATCTTCTTGCTAACATATATCCAAATTAGGTAAGGAGGGAGAAAAGTAAATCACTGTATGTTTGTTGCTCTTTTGTGTCCTTATTGATATCTTACATATAATAGACAAGCAACAACCTCACTGGGTGACCCATTGTAAATTGATAATGATGTATTAAAACAGGAGTGAGAAACCCGGTTTCTACTAAGGACAAACAAAGGGAAAAAGGGAGAAGGGGCAATTTCAACACTAGCTTAGTTTAGTTTGAAAGTCGATTTTAGAGACATAAGGATTCTATTGCTCACCCAACTTTTTCATAAAGCACACGTTTCTGGATGGTTCATTTCTGTATCACGAAGCCCGGCAGGGGTCGGGCTATGAACGGGGTGAGGTGAGAAGAGCTACAGAGGAGAGCGCAAGAGGATGGAAGCGCGATGCTCAATCTCACCTCCCTTGACCCACAGTGAGAAAGGCCAAAAAACACAAGAAAGCCAGAGAAACCCAAGGAAAGGAATTTGTTCAGGAACTGATCCTATAACAACTTTCAGTGGCAGGAGCTTCGGGGATACACCTCCCCTCAAAAGCAGATAAGCCCCTGTCTGTGGCTCCTAAGCCACCCTTCCTACTGGGGTGGTAGCTGCTCTAGTTTGGACCACTGGGGTCCCCACACACTGGAGCTAAGAAAGGTCACCCAGGACTGGGGATCCAGCAACAGAACTGGTCCCACACACACAGCCTGGTGGGCGGCTGCTGTCTCTGGACTTTTCCGCTTTCTGGGATTCCAGTAGGGAGAGAAGCACACATGAAAACGCAGAGCTTTGGGTGGTACCAACTGCCTTGCTATTCCTGTGACAAAGGAGCGGCTGCTCAGCCCCCACGGGGCTTCAGGGACTGTGAGAGCTGTGGCTGAGCTCACATCACGTGTGGAAGGCAGGATCCCCCGATTTCATGGAGATCATGGTCATATCCCTCCTCCCACGGGAGCAGGGCCAGCCGTGGTCCTAACAGGCCGGTGCTCTCAATTAGGGATGCCGATGGGATTCCAGGAAAACTCCGATGGAGTGGCGGGAGGTGGTGGTAAAGTACAGGAAGAGTGGAAATGCCCATCTGGCTTCTAGCTCCCACCCCAACCAATCACCCTGCAGTCAGGGACTGGGGAACACACTGGGGCAGTCCAACCCTTTGCTGACTGCCTCAGGCAAAATGAGAGTTCTCAGACCCCCCTTCAGAGCCTAAGTCACATTAGTGCCTGAATTTGCACCAATGTTTCCTTCCCAAAGCCCCAGGAAAACAGTGTGCTTCAAGGGCAGACCTGCTCCATGACCGAGAAAGCCTTTTAAGTAGCCCCCCAAACTCCAAGGCAGGTCCCTCTACTGCACCAGAGTTCTGCCGAGACCAGGGCCCTCGGGTTTCCGCTTTCCCTTCAGTGGGACTGAGCCTGTGACAGACTTGCTTCTAGAACCAGCCTCCCCCCAGCCCCTGTCACGCGGCTCTGGTCTTTTTCCTTCCCAGGCCTCTTCGGGACATGCATCACAGGGTGGCACTGGTGTCAAGACGCCCACTCAGGCCCACAGGCTCTTTTCTGCTGATTCTGATCAGGCCCCTGGGCAAAAGCTCATCTGCGTGGCCTTGACACTCCTTCCGCCCAGGTACACTGGCACTCCGAGAGGGTCTCATTTCCACGGCCTCTTAACCGAACGCTGCAACCTCACTGCAACCTCGCTGCTCTTCAGCGGCCCCAAACTGGAGCTCCTTAGGAGGGAATACACTTGCATAGCCATGTATCCATCCATCAAGTCAACCACGACGTGCTCCTGGTCACGTCATACTCCATAGCAGCTGGATGCACACACACACCTCCACCCTTAAAAATAACGAGGCGTCTGAGGCGTAGGCCAGTCGACGGCTTCCTCTAGACTGCACAGACGAAAAGCAGGGTCAGCAAAGGTAGGCAGCCAGACCCCAACTTCCCAGGCCAGACGCGTTGCTGAACAAGGCATGACGTGCTCTAAGGGGGCTCTGGCCTCGCCCGGGGGCGGGAGGAGTTAGGAAGCAGAGAGGCCCCCATTCCAACAGGGTCCCTAGAAACGCCCCCAGCTCGACCACAGCACAATCAGCACACGCGGTCACGAACTCCTCGCTCCTCTTCCTGACCCATCACCCTGAACCCCAGAGGCAGATGGAACACAGTGAACCGGTGAGTGCTTTTAAAACCTTTAACATCAAACCAAAATACAGTCGAAAGCATCCACTGTTGACTTCCCAGAAGCTGTGGGATAGCAGGAGAATTCAAGAACAAGCTGAGCTTGGAATGCCCCCACCCACCTCTATCTCCTTACGAGGACATTTTGTTCTAGATCTTCGGCTGTTAGAAGCCCTCGGGTGGAAACGGAGAACGTACCATAAAAATAAACTGAATTTCCTCACATGCCGAAACTTCTTAAAAACCTTTAAGTGAACTCTGCTTTGTTATTGTTTTTTTAATTTTAAAAAATACTTCTATTTTTCAATGACAGTTGACATTCGATATTATTTTATACTAGTTTCAGGTGTACAGTATGGTGATTAGACATGTCTGTAATTTATGCAGTGATCCCCTAATACGTTCGTACCCACTGGCACTACGCATAGTTCTCAGCGTATCACTGACTCTCGTCCCTGTACTTTACCTCCCATGATTATCTTGTAACTACTTATTACCCTTACCTGTTTCACCCAGCCCCCAGCCACTCTCCCGTCTGGCAACCATCAGCTTGCTCTCTGTATCTCATGATTCTGTTTCTGTTTTGTTTGTTCATTTACTTTGCTCTTTAGTTCCACATACAAGTGAGATCATGTGGTATTTGTCTTCCTCTCACTATTTCACTTAGTGTATTATCATCCTGGCTCATCCATGTTGTCGCAAATGAAAAGATTTCATTATTTTTCACGGCCAAATACTCCATCGTATATACGTACCACACCGTCTTTACCCAGTTGATTGAGGAGCACTTCGGTTGCCTCCATATCATGGTTACTGTAAACAATACTGCGATGAACAAAACCATTTTTGATGGCTCTTTTCAACATGTGCCTTTTCTTTTCCTAAACATGCTCTTCAGATGCTCCTCGGGGCTCAGAGCCCTAGGATCCAGGACCCGGATCACCGAGCTCCCCACGTCGGCTCGTCTCCAGGGCAAACTTACTGGTGTCAACGCGCTTTCCGTTGGCAGCGCCTGCTCCCTCACCAAGTGCATGCTTCTTACATGCTCAGGAAGCCAGTCCAATCCAAGCACATCACGCCCAAGAGAAAGGTCAGGAGTCTCCAAGGGAGACCCAGAATTGTTCACAGAGGACAGGGCAAGACACCTAATTACAAGACAAGAAGCCTGTTTTGTTCTGTTTGTGTTCTCATATCATCTGAATAGCAAAGGTTTCCAGATAGCTTACATGTGACAATGAGAAATGCTACTGTATCCAACTGTGTGAGGCCCCCAAATCCAAAACAGTAAACTACTGATGCAAAACAGATACGTTTTAACTAAAGATATTCACGGTGTACAATCCACAGTGTTGGGCTTCAACAAACTCTAGGAAACTGCCAACCTCTTGAAAACTTTGACATGGCAGAGCCCACCATAAATGAAAATAAAGCAAAAAGTAAAGACACATCCTAGATAGACTGTGGTTAACTTCTCCAACTGGACAACACTGTTGTCTGACATCACACACACACACCCCTCCCCCCGCAAGCACACTTTTCACCAATAACTAAACATAAATACTGTGTCCAGCATTTCAAATACTCTTTCTAGAAACCCAAAATTTTCCTCCAAATTATTTGCACCAAATTTAGAAAGAACTTCCCTCCAAAATACATGTAACAAGATAGCTAAACGCACAATTCTCACACATACAAGGGCTGTCTGGAAAAAAAAAAATGCAGCCATTGTCAATATAACAAGAACGGTTACATGGCTGGATACTTTCCAAACGGCTCTCGTATGGTATCATTTCAAACAATATTACTCCAGTCACTGTAATGTTTGCATTTTAGCTACAATTCAGCAATTATTGACTATTCACCACATTCATGTCCTCAGATCAGGCGCCGCGATAAATAAAAAAATAGCTAACCATTCCAAAAATATATATACATAGTATTAATACCTACAGAAAACAACACGTAACAGTGCAAATTAAACACTAGTGCAAAACAAAAGGTGAATTAGTCACACAGTTTGAAGGGGAGGGTTCCTGCTGATGGTGCACTGTGACAAGGTCATGAATGACTTACACTGCTGCTGCTGAGCTGGGGGACCCACCCATTATTGGAAAAAGGCAGCGAAAGTAGAGAGGGCGGGACGAAGTAGAGCTCAGACAGACTAAGCAGGCCCACCTCTGGGAAAGAAAAGCTAGAAGATCCGCTCACACACCAAGGCAGGCAGAGTAAAAACGCTGAACATCTTCCTTCAGAAGCACTGGTTTTGTAATTACAGCCACTTCCATAAACAGTTCCCTTGAAATCTAGTTTGTTCGAGGGCTGTTGGGAAAGTTTGCATTATGTTGACAAGGGCTGGATTTTTTTCTGGACGGCCCTCATACTCTATCTGCATTTTCAATATCTTTAGGTACATCTCCAGTGCTGGTTCAAGCCCTCAATCCCTATTCATGAGACCACAAATTCTAAATCAATAAGGTTTCTTTGGATTCTGGCAAAAAAACAAATAAACAAACAAACAACAACAACAAAAAACAAGTTCCGAAGGAGACTCTCACTACAAAATAACTAGATCTTCAATAAAACATACTTTATTGGGCTTGCAGGAAGCAAGGGCCCCAGGAACTCCCCCAATCCAACCAAAAAGAATGGTCCGCTCATAAAAGCAAACACACACACCAAAGACTAAGAAAGCAATCCACAGGTTTGGAGGGGAGTGGAGGAGGGAACCCAGAATATTTAGAAGTAAAAAATATAATTGTTAAAATTAAAAATTCAATGGATGAGCTAAATAGACCAGACACAGCTCATTAGTGAACTATAAATTGGGTCCAAAGAAATACCCAGAATGCAAAGAAAACAAAAACAAGGAGATGGCAATGAGAGGGTAAGAGGCAGAGAGAATGGGAAGATCGCGTATATGAGGACTTGGAATTCCAGAAGAGTCCAGAAAAGCAGTATCTGATGATAGAATGGCCAACAATTTCTTAGAACTGATAAGGCATAAATCGACCAAAGCAGCACAACATATACCAAGTTTATTAATAAGATAATAATGTTCACAAATGTTATAAACTACACAACACCAAAGTCAAAGAGAGGATCTCAAAAATAACCAGAGACAGAAGACAGCCCACCTGCAAAGTAGCTCCCACCTCTAGCGTGACAACCTTCTCGAGAATACTGGGGAAGCCAGAAGATAACAGAACGTCTTCAAAATGCTGGAAAAAAAACCAACCAATTAAAACTGGCTTTATTTGAAATCAATTCTATTTTTCAAAAGTGAGGGCAAAATAAAAACATTTCCAGATCATCAAAAAACTGGGGACTTTCCCACCCATAACTCTCCACTGAAGAAATCCTAAAGGATATACTTGAGATGGTAAAAAACAAACATCCCAGAAGGAAGTTCGGAGATGTGACTGATAATCAAAGAAACCGGTAAAGATAACATGTAAACCTAAACAAATGTGCATGGAATAATAATGTTCTATTTTGTGAGGTTATTTCCATGGACAATTAAAAAGGCTGGAAAATACTAGCATGTTTAAGTTTAGAGGTAGATCAGAGTGAAAGGATTCTAAGATCCTTGTACTGTCGAAGAGGAGCTAAACAAATGATTTTGACTTTATGTATAAGTTCAAGAGCAGCCACCTAAAGAGCAGAATAGCATGTAACTTCCAAACGGAACCAGGGACTGGTTAACACGGTCCTTGTACCAATTTTTGTACAAACACCAAAGACCGTTCCCAGACCCCCCCAGAGAAAACGAAGCCCCAGTGGCCTTCGTCAGCCTAGAAAGCTGAAGAGAGTTAAGTCTATGCTGCACATAGTCAAGTTGGAAGTTCTCCCCATGCCAGAGCCGAAACCACGTATTCCGATGGGGAATTACGTGTGAACTGCACGGCACAGAGCATAACGCCCGGGGAGGAGGGACCTGCAGGTAAGGGGTCAAGACTGGAGTCGTTCCTACAACTCACTCTTTCATTACAGTGCAATTCAACCATGACACAACTATCGCAATAAATGAACTGGAAAATAATGACCACGCACACACAGAAAAGCCCTTGTTCTGACGACTATCAGCACCCATCTTACAATCTGGCGGATGTGTATGCCATACAAGGAAGACAGAAATTAGAAATTACAACACCTTTAGCTAGCTACCTAGTGCTTTTATTCTTCCTTCCTGGAATGACTCCGGCAATGGCCAGAGAGAAGGCACCCCAACCCCTCCCGCCCTCAACTGGTAGCCTCCGTGCCAGAAATACAGACCAGCCCGATCCCGGGGCTCCTAAATCTACTTGCATTCTAGAAAGCTTTTTGAAAAACAGGGTCCTGTCTCTACCCCAACAATGGAAACCACAATCTCATGGTCAAACCTGAAGGACATGGATTTTAAAAGTACCCCCAGCTGATGCCATTGCACCCACAAACACTATAAACACTATGACTCCTTCATGAAAGTGTGACTCACATGGGTTTTGTGCATCAGATATTCAAACCTATGAATCAGAACGCTGAGTATAAAGGATTTCCTATAAACAATGAAAATGTATTCGATGGTTAAAATGATTACAGAGCAGGACAGACTCAATGATGCTTAGATATCATGGCGAGAACAGAAAAAGACATTCTAGTACACAAGAACTGAACACAAATTCAAAGGAAAAGCAGAAGAGAGATCTCGATACCATTCAGGCAAATAATACTATTAACAGTGCAAACCTAAGATAGTGTGTTAAATTTTCAACACACACACACCATGACTTCATGCTTCTCAGTCAACTTCAGGCGCCAATTAACTCTCTTGCCCTGATTCTGGTGATCTCAGTCTTTTAAGAGCCTGCTAACCCACACATGACAGAGATTGGTTAATCTTGACCAACATTCGCAGAAGGTCTCCTGTCTTGGTGACTCCCATTTGAACTATAAATGCGTTGATTTATAACTGTGCTTTTGGTCAACGTACATCAAATCCTCGACAGTAAGGAACAATCTCACCCCAAAGTAAGGAGATTCAGAAGACTTCCCTCCCCCCAAATACAGTTTATCCTTCCAATCAACTCAACTCTAAGACATGCTTATAAGCCAGGTACAATTTCATTCCTGAAAGCTTACTTCCATCTTTGATGGACTGAACCATGTGTGTGCGGAATATTTTCTCAGAAGGCCAAGACTAGAACACTGAGATCTTATTGGAATTTAAATTAGCTATTGGAATAGCTCTCAAGGGGAAACTCCATAGCCACTGAAAAAAAAAGGAATTAAAATATACAAATAAGGAGAATGTTTCTCCCTTGTTACTACAGAGTAGATTCCTGATTTGGTCCCAGATGAACAAAGTCTTATGTGGTTCCTTGACCACTAGATAAATGAAGGTCCTTTTGATCTGTTTTCTTTGGTGATACAATTTACTTGATACTTTGAAATCCCAAATCTCAAGAGAAAAACAGGTCTGATTTCAGGGTTTGAATTTGGATGCTCCCCTCCTCCTCCCCCAGCATTAAGAATGAAAGAGATGGGAAAGCCGGGATGGCTCAGTGGGTTAAGCGCTCACTTTGCAGCCCTGGGGACCGAGGATCAAATCCCGGCCCCGGCCCGTGCGGATCCATATGCTGAACTGGGGAGTTCCCCCAGTTCAGGTCTCTCTCTCTCTCTCAGTATCTCACTTTCTCTCTCTCTCTCTCTCAAAAAAAAAAAAAAAAAAATTTAAAAAAAGAATGGAAGAGATAAAGAAGATTCCTAGAATAATGTCACCACTCAACACTTGGGCATGACATTTTATCAGCTAAACACTGTTTTTACATGCCAACGGCACTGAAGCTCCACAATTCTTTCCAGTCGTTATCATCATGCCCATTTTACTGATGAGGAAGTTTAGGAGACAGAGTTACTTAACCAGATAATAGCTAAATTCCCTTCCCTCTACTGAATGGAAGAGTGGAACCCCAAACTTCTGGCCTAAATCTAGGGCTAGGATTGGGGCAGAAGGCCTTCCATGTGGCCCAACCCCAAGGTCAACCTCAGCTCCAGAATGTAGGTCACCCAAAGCAGAATTCAGAAAACTCAGATCCAAATCTAGCCACAGCTTGTTTTTGTAGACTCCATGGACTAAGAATAGTGTTTTGTTTTGTTTTGTTTTGTTTAATTTGTGATTTAAAAAATCAAGACATATACAAATGATCTGAAATTCAAATGTTCCTGTCGATAAACAGTTTTTTTGGCACACGGTGCTCATTCATTTAGCTCTAGTTTACGGGTGCTTTTGCACGACAGCAGTTGACCCAAGTAGCTGCGACAAACCCTGCATGACCTGTAAGGTCTAAATATTAACCACGTGGCCCTTTACACAAAGTCTGTGGACCCCCGATCTAAAGGACGCTTGTCTTTCTTATGAAAGCTGTTAAGTTCTTAGCCTACGTAGGTCAAGAATCCTAGCTGCTGGAGATACAAGGTGCAAATCTATTCTATCCTTCAACCAACACAGTAGCTCTTCCCCCATCTTACCTAGGCTCTGATCCCGGACTTTTGGTTCACAAGGCAGAATTACAATAACCATCTGAACATTTACTATGGACCTATTACTACCATCTACCTACCAGGCACCATCCTAAGTGCTGGACATCTTATTTCTTGTTAGGTGAGAAAACAAAGGCTTAGGCATCGGGTAACTTGTCCAAGTTCACATTGCCACGGCAGACCTCTGCTCGTACCATATATACCATATTGCTTCAAAAAGCAAGACTCTGAACTTCCTCTTCTGTCAACCTATCCCTCTAGAATGTTGGCGCTTAAGGCCACACATGAAATCTACTTGGATTTAGGCAGAACTGGACAAAACTGGGCAATGGATGTCCTAAGACCCATCAACTGAAGCCCTCCAGTGCTCTCCTTACAGTGTTGACTTACAACTGCAGGTCACTCAGCCTTGATTAAAGAAATACAACTCTGGATCTTGAGAAAACAAACCAGGCCTTGGGGAGGCATGTTAGATCAGCTGAAATACAGGAATAATAACTGTCGCTTACTGAGTGTTGACTAAAGGAATTGTGGGCTATGCTTCACATATTTTCCCACTGAAACGTCACAGCTCTGTGACGTAAGCATTGATCCCAATTTTCCAGATGAGGAAACAGCCTTCCAGGTTAATTGACCCAAGGTGCCGGGGCTGGAACGCAATGTTTTCTGATTCCACAGCCGGGCTCTCAACCACTACGCCAATCTCAACCAATACTTTCAGATACCCACTTTCAATCGTGCCACAGTCCCAGTGTTGCCCACAAGGATAGGAGAACTTAGAAACCTTACCCTGAAAGATACCACCCACCGCATGATTTACTATCACCTCCATTACACTCAAATGTTTTTTCCAAAACTAACACAAAATGCAGAATCAAAAGCTCAGCTGTGCAGGTGTATCATTCTTTTGCAATGTACTTATTTCTTACGCAAGAACCATCCTTATACCTCTCCCCATGGAAGCTCCATAGGACAGGCATTCAACAAACACGCGGAATGAACAGAAACTTTGTACAAAATGTGACTTATCGATGAATTCTGCCAGGGAGGTAGTGAGTGAAAGATGACAGATTAAGCAACGAAAGAACTAAATTTAGTTCGTTGTACACTTGTGGTAAATGTATTGTTTTCAGGATCATTTTTATACACCTAAGATACAACTTATGTATAAGGTGCTACCCTCACTCAAACACTAATGCAATGAGTTGACTACTGTATTTTCCGGCGTATAAGACAACCGGGCGTATAAGACGACCCCCTAATTTTACAGTTAAAACATAGGTTTAGGCCTATATTCGCTGTATAAGACTACCCCCCACTTACGAGGCTGTAGTCTTATACAGCGAATATAGGCCTAAACCTCACGCCCGGTTGTCTTTTACACCTGAAAATATGGTAATTATGTATCTATAATCACAAGAATGGAGAGTGAACACTCAAGCCTAAACTATCAAGGAATCATCTAATGGAGACACTAAAACTCCTCACGCTGTGTACTTTCCCAGTTGTTATGTCTTAGCCTGGAAGCCCTGCTGTATCTCAGCTTCTACTTCTGGGCCTTTCGCATACACACTTTTCTTCCTAGAAGGAACATCTTGAGAACCGGGGGACTTCCTTCCCCCTTTACATGCCCATATGACCCACAACAAAATCCTGAATACAGGAGGGCACTGTTACTGTGTAAAATGGTTGTACTGGATGGAATATTTTCAGTGTCGGTGAAGGTACCCGAACCACATTTAAAGGGAGGCAACCGCCTTACCAATAGCTCTACCGAAGGCAGCCTTTTCCTGAAAACTTTTACAAAGACTCGCTTTAAAAAACAAAACAAAACAAGAAAGCTGCGAGAAGTCTATCCATGTTTGCAAAAGGGCTCCACTCTGTGCCAACAGCAATAATACACCCACAAGAGAAGACCTGAGGGCTCACCTGGCACTTATTAAGGGCTCGCTCACAAGGGCCAAGGGGCTCTACTTGTTACAGCCGGTGACTGAGGTCCCTAAACCAGGTCCCTAAACGCATCCCAAAGGTGAGCAGAGCGTATCCACAAGTTGTGGCCTATTTACAAATGCATGAGACAGAAGCATCCTGTATCCAAAAGAACAGAAAGCCTTCCAAGTTCCTGCTCTCCCAGGAAGCCTACTTTGAAATACTGTCCAAAAGTTACATCCCGGGATGTCCTGATCCCAAACTTGGAAGTGGGAAGCTGGCGAAACCCCTCAGTGCCCCCCAGCGAAGGCGTCCCGAGGGTGCCCCTGCTCACGGGTGGCACCGGCGCTGGCGCCCGTGTATGACGGTGTCTCAGCGTTAAATTTAAATTTCCTGGCTCTGGCCACAAGGCTAACCTCATTAAAGCATGTGGTCCACGCTGAGCATTTTCGGGGCGAACACTGTGCATCGCTTTGCAGACGAGCAGCAGAATCAGAACGGGTGGCAGCTCCTCCGCCTTCCCAAAGCCGGGGTCCCCCCAACCCGTCCCCCCAAAACGCTCCGGTAATGGGTCCCGGCCAAGCGGCCAACCCTCAGCCTCGCCAAGGAACACTTCGGGGTCCGCCCGGGCAAGTCGGTCGTGCACAGTTCCCCGCGGCCGGGACCCCCACAAACTCCGGGGGGCGGGGGGCCCCCCGCGGCCGCGCGCCCGCGTTCCGCGGCGGGGCGGGGGCGGCCCGGGGGTCCGGCGGCGGGGGAGGGGAGGTACCTCGTACAGCTCCTCGGACGCCATGGTGCGCAGCGGGGCCGCGGGCCGCCGGGCGGGGCGCCCGCACTTTTTTGTCTCAGTTGGGTCCCTGCGTGGCCTGCGCTTCCTGCTCCGGCTGCGGGCGCCGGAGCCTCCGGGCCGGCGGCGGCGGCGGGCGCACAGGGGCCGCTGCGCAACGCGCCCTCCGCTGCGCTCAGCGCCCGGCGGCCCGGCTCGGGCTCATCGCGCCCCGCCGCGGGGCCGGGCTGGGGCGGTTCGCGGCGGCGGCGGCGGCGGCGCGGCGGGCTCCGTGGCTCCCCCTCGCCGGTGGAGTGCAGAACGCTTCCTACTTGCGACCCAAAAAAAAAAAAAACCTGCCCCGGCTACTGAGCATGCCCAGTGAGGGCGGCCGCCCGGGCCCGGCGGAGCCCCGGCTCCCGCGCTCCGGGTTTTCGGGCCGCCCGCCCGGGAGAGGCGGGGCGCGCGCGGGGAGCCGTGCGCTCCGATCCCGGCCAGGCCGGCGGGGCAGGAAGGGGCGTGGCCCGAGCGGTGGGCGGGGCCGCGGGCGGTGGGCGGGGCCGCGGGCGGTGGGCGGGGCTTCGGCTGGCCCCAGTTCCCCGGCCGCGGTCTGGACCCCGCCCGCCCGCCCCGACGTGGGTGCCGGGCGCCCGGCCCCCCGGGGCCCCGCAGGGACAGGCATCTGCGGGCCCCCGCGTGCGCCCGGAGGCCGTGGCCCCGCGTCTGGAGCCCACGGGCCCCCGACGGCAGCGGCCCGCCCCGCGCGCACAAGCGCTGGGCTCTCCTCCCGGGGTCGCGCGGCTTCCCGCCTCCGCGCGCCCGTCCCGGGGCCCGGGCGGCCCGCAGAGGGCTTGGCGGCGTGGCCAGGTGGCACCTCCCGCCCGGCCACGTGCCCTCCTGCCCCGCGGCAACCGCCAAGACCCGGAGCCCGGCCCGCGTGCCCCGCGCGGCGGGGCCCGGCGCGCTCCGGGCACGGTCGCTGGGCGGCGGGCTGGGGGCGGGAGCCCGGCGCAGGCGAGGGCGCGGCCGCCTGCACTTGGCCCACAGCTTCCCCCGGCCCGGGCCTCCCGGCTCCCCTCGGGGCACCCGCCTCCCGGCTCCCCTGGGGGCACCCGCCTCCCGGCTCCCCTTGGAGCATCCACCTCCCAGCTCCCCTTGGAGCACCCACCTCCCGGCTCCCCTTGGAGCACCCACCTCCCAGCTCCCCTTGGAGCACCCAGCTCCCCTTGGAGCATCCAGCTCCCCTTGGAGCATCCACCTCCCAGCTCCCCTTGGAGCACCCACCTCCCGGCTCCCCTTGGAGCACCCACCTCCCAGCTCCCCTTGGAGCACCCAGCTCCCCTTGGAGCATCCACCTCCCAGCTCCCCTTGGAGCACCCAGCTCCCCTTGGAGCATCCACCTCCCGGCTCCCCTTGGAGCACCCACCTCCTGGCTCCCCTTGGAGCACCCACCTCCCAGCTCCCCTTGGAGCACCCAGCTCCCCTTGGAGCATCCACCTCCCGGCTCCCCTTGGAGCACCCACCTCCCAACGTAGGGGAGCTGGGAGGAGGAGCCGGAGTCTGGACCCCAGGAAGGTCGGGGTTCCAAGTCCGTGGTGGGTCTCTGGGGGAGACCGCGGGGGCTTCACGACAGGCTCTCTTCGCTCAGAACCGCGGTGGGCTGGCCCTGCATGTCCGCAGGGGAGATGGGCGCAGCGGGCGCGGCCGCCTGGCCAGCTTGCAGGCACCTGCCGGGCGCCCGGACACCTCCCCATCCGTGCGAAAGGAGCAAGGGGCTGGCTGGCCCGACGCCCCTCAGCAGCCGGCAGCTCCAAACCTCCCGGCCGAAGGCAGCAGAACTGCTCCGCGGGGCTGCACAGACATCTGTCACGTCCTCGCCCACGCCCTGCACCTGGAAGCCACCATCAAACCCACCATTCCCCCCAATGCGCCCTCCTCTCCAGCACCGGGTTCCTGGAAGCTCTTCCTAGCTCCGGTTCCTCACCGGCCTCCCAGGCACCAGGCGCCTGCCACCCACTTTCTTCCTTAAACCCCACTCGAGAGGGCCCCGGACGCACAGTGTAACCGCCACAAGGATTTTCACAGACCCCGTGGAGTTTCCTGCCCTCCCCACTCCCAGGACCGAGCATAGCAGCGGCTGTTGGTTCAGGTCGCATCATCGCTCTCTTCCTGCCCCGGCCTCTACCTGCAATTCCCTCAGCCTGAAGCTCTCCTTCCGACGTCACCTCGAAAAAGCACAGCCTTCGGACTCCCAGGGCCCCACTCGTGACTTCCTGCCCGGGGCTCCGGGGGCCCTCAGGCCTGTGCGGCTGCAGCCCCCACCTCAGTGTATTTTAACTGTTTTGTCCACGCGTCTGTCCCACTTCCACTTCAAGTCGACGACCTGCTCTCTCCCAGACCTCCTCTTCAAATTTGGCTCTCCAGCCCCTGGCGCCATTCTAACTTTTTGTTCAATAAACTGGAATTCCAGAGTCCAACATAAAGCCGGGGACGCAGACACTCGGATCCCATTATTAATCGTTTTAACAGCACAATCACCCAGGAGGATCTCCATCTCCCTTGTCAAGGTTCTGTCAAGACCGGTCTCTTCCATAGGCCAAGCCAATTTTCTCTCCCTCCCCCAAATATTAGCACCCCTTTCCTCTTCGCTGAGCAATTCCGTTCTTTGCTGCGTTTGATTATTGTCTCTCTAGGCACACAACTGTGTCACAGTAAGTTGTAAGTTCCTTAAAGGTAAGGGCTCGGACCTCTACCTGCGAAGTCTCGAAGAATTAGTGCACACTACCCCCCAAAAGTGCTCACCTCCTTGCGTTAGATGGTTAAAAATCACAAGCATGATAAATACGAAGGGATCCTCACTATAAAATGAACAGATGTATCTCACACGTAAACCTAGATACGATGATAGACGGATAGAAAACTAAACTTTTTTTTTTGCATGACCAGAATTTTGTTACGCACCCACACGTTGCTCTGCCATGGGCTTAATGGGCCATATTATTAAATATATTGTCTTTAAAGTCTCCACAGTACAACCAGTTACCAAGAGAAGGGAGAAACAAGGATAGAAAGACGTCCACAGCAATCACACTTGTGAAGTAGTGCATTTGAGGAACCTAATCGTGGCATACGGTGACTCTCCCCATGGTGGAAAAAAATGGGGAGAGGGTCCATTCCAACTCTCAAAAGTTAACTTCAAGAAATCCATTTCCATGGATCTTTAATCCTCATGGCCCGGTTTATTTCCGATGCTATATTACTCGTTGTCATTAAGAGTATCCGCTGGGTCGAGGTCACCATGACAAACAAAGCAGGAATAAGCCATTCTCCGCCGCTCCACCCAGCTACAACTTTCCTCCAACAGTTAGTTGTTTCCATCTTAATTAAGAACACTAGCAGAGGAAACTGGTTGGTGCTAAGGTGCCCAGCTAGTGACTGAGCTTAAGCAAGGCTTCAGGGGTCTATTTTGACTCTCTCAACTATCCTCCACCTACAACACCCAGCAGTTTATGGAATGCTATTTGAATTATATTTTACCTCATGAGATCAGTTTGTCTCACTTTTAAGCAAGCTCTGCTTTCTTCCCTCACTTAGTCATGTAAACATTTTATCAGTGCTCATAATCGAAGTAAATAGGTCCATGATTCCTGAATGGCCTTGAATTTAACCATCTTTTGCAACAGTGAAATTTTGCAGTAGTCCCCATGACCACGTGGGTGGGTGCTGTTGTGAAAGTCCTTTCTCAGTAGATGGAGAATAAAAGCGAAATCACGTTCCCTACACCCAACAAGAAAGATATCTGCATTGTACCAAAAGTGCAGGCCACACAACAGTACACGCGTATCCTAGTAAAATACGTTCATCTTACAGATTACCGCACTCATCAACAACTGAGGTGGCATCCACGTGTGATTAACATACTACACAACATCTGCACGCAATACGCTTCCACTCTTACCTGCCATGAGCCATTTATCTGGATGACTGGTAATTCAGTACCACTGGAGGTAAAACTCCTGAAATCAGGAGCCAATGTTCCGCACTCACAGGACGAGGACTGAAACCTTAAGTCAGACGTTCTCCCCTTTGCTCGTTCAACAGCCCAACGGGTCACCTCTTCCTTTCTCCCAAAAATTTGCATTTCATCTACATTTGAATTCCAAGGCCCAGCGAGGAGGTGGGGGATGGGACTGGAAAGACAAGAGGGGCCCAAATCGAGCTACTACTTCCCTCCGGGCCGAAAGCATCTTGAGGAGACTGAAAAAGCTGCTGCGGATGATGCCCTTCATCGATTGTGCACCCCCAAAAGCACAATCTATTTTGGCTACCTCCTCCTAAGCCCAAATTTTAACGGTGGCTTTTATGGGGAAGTGACCGAGGTTTGTCTGTGTCCACTGTGGCCAAAGATATATCAAATATCATTCTTGTTACAGAGCATCCATGCCACAAGACGTGGGGAAATTCCCGTGCCATTCACCAGCTCAGAAGGAAGTAAGAACGTGTCAAGCCGGAGAAGCCAAAGATGAATTCAGAGGCTAGGCCCCTTTCTGAACTTGGCACTACCCAGGTTTACCATCCCTGAAAGCTTAAATTGCACACCAGCGCCTTTTCTTTTCTGGACAACCCCATAGCCTCTGGTTCCAGGTTTCATCTACTGCTTCCTTCCACGGCCGAGAATCTGTGTCCCCATTTCCTGTGGCAACTTCTCTCTGTCTGTGTCCATCTTGGCCCCGGCTATTATTCTCTCTCTCTCTTTTCTATGGCAGCTAGTACCTAATCCAGCTGCCACACCGCTGTTTCCTGGCCAAGTGCCACCATTTATTTCATCTCTTCGCCCTAGTGATATCAATTCAAAGACTTCTTCACATTTGACCAATTTCCTTAGGCTCAGGTTCCACCCTTAGCCCCAAACTCATCGATTTACAATTAAGGATTATATTCTATCTAACTAGATTTAGAGTTTAACTAGAGTTCTTTTTCTATTTAGCTACGGTGATTCTACCAAAAGAATCCAGGTACTTGTCGCATTTCCTTTGGATTGAAGAAATTGATCCAGACAGAAGATTTTCGTTTTTCATTTCATGCAAGGTCCGGCAGAAGGAACGCCGTGCTTTGTCTCTCATGAGATAGACGGCACTTTGAACGCTTCATCTCAAATGTCATAGAGTGTGCTTGAGCATCATATTGTTATGTTACACAAAGATTTGGAGTAGATTGCCAGCTCATTAAAAAAGGGGGTGTTACTTCTGCCAGACCCTATACGTTGCCCCACCTTCTGCAAAGAGAAAAAATAATCAGAAGTCATAAAAAGCAAACAGCCTCGAGGTGCTGCCATGACACCGTGGTTCACTCGACACCAGGGCAGTAACTGATTCACTTCGCATCCCAGAAAAAACATTACATGTAAATGTTCCTTGAGTTATTGTGATAGATATTTATGTTTGTCACTCAAGTGAGACCATCCCAGTAATCTCATTACCTTCTGGCTAAAGAGAGAGAGAGAGAGAACACTGTGGCTGGTAAGGAAAATAGGAACACCAAGTCCACCAAAAGCCGTGGAACCCAGAATCGGCACAGGACCAGAGCAGGTAGAGGTTGAATGTAAAGACTGGATGAATCTGAAAACAAAGCCTTCGCCACACAAGCACGTGCAAGCATGACTTGGGACTTGGACTTTTTCCAATCACTGGTCTGGTCTAGTGCAGAAGTCCTCGATCTGTGGTCCCCGGGGGAGTAGCAGCAGATTCACTTTGAAACATATCAGGAGTGGAGGTTCTCGTCCCCGCTCCCAGCTCCTGCCACCCCAGACCTGTTTAACCAGTCCTCCCTGCGATTCGGACACCGGCTGAGCTCTGAGAAGCACCTGGCGTAGAGCAGTTCTGCTGGTGTGTTGCTGTTGATTGTAAATCAAGCTACAGATTTCAAACCATTAATGCGTTTTTAGATTATGTTAGTAGATCTTGACAAGCTTTTGAAAAATGAAAAGGGATAGAATAGAATGGACTTGGATAAAGAATCAGCGTGTACCATCCGTCACTCCGCTAGGGTGACTATTGTGTTCATTACACACACATACACACACACACACACACACACATTGATATTTATACACATGGATATACAGACACATACGGATACATACACATAATTTATATACATACATACATACATATGTATCTTATGTACTAGGTCATAATGTAAAATACATTTCTCACATTTTGTTCTAACTATTGTTATATAGCAGAGCTCCTTAGGAGACCTGATTTATTACACACATTAGGATGACTGGTAATTAGTATATCAGTTGTCTTAAATGTTTCATTTTGAATTACTAAAGGATATGTTCCAGTCTAGTAAGAGCTTGATTAATTGGAGCCAAATGAACAACAACACCAAAAACAAACAAACAAAAAAGCAAAAATAAAAACAAAAAACCCCAAGCCTCTCAGACTGTTTTGGGGGCTTTCTTTTTGAAAGTATGGGAGTCCATTAAAAGATCACTTAAGAGAGCAGTGCAGAGCTGGCTACATAGCAAGGGATTCGGCCACCATCACTTGTGTGGGGAGGACACGCAAGGCAGTCAGAGGTGAACTTGGACTTTCAGGACGCTTATCTGGCTGGGAGGTCTATGGGAGGAAGTGGGCTCATGAAGTTCAGAAGGCCTAGTCCAACTCGACCGTCCTAAGTTCCTTTTCATGAAACTCTTTGGTCTTAACTTCCCGTCTCCCTGCCTTGAATACCCTCTGTCTCAGCACACACACCAGACTGTGCACAGGGTTTGGTGCTTCTGCACGTGCTGGGCTGCAGCCCTTTTTCCTTTTCCCGAATAAATCCTTTTTGGTGCCACAGCACCTCGTCGATATTGTTCAGTTGACAGCAGCCTAACATGACAAACTTGAGTTGATTTTATTTTTGCCATGTTCTTGCTGAAATACTGGGGAAAACTCCTGCACCTCTCTCATCCCCACATTGTCTAATAGGTAAAGCGAAGTGGGTAAAACCCACCTATACGACGGTTCAGAGGATTAAATGAGGCTTGTTTTAGAAGTACCTGTACTTGTAGCACGTAATATATACAATCAACAAGAGATTTTGTTGTTGTTATTTGAAATCTTATGATAGCACTAGCAAATACAGTTGACAGAAATTATAATGGCTGACACAATGAATGTGAGGTGTCCGTGCAAGTCATCAGTTAGTAAGTCATAGGAGACAAGAAGTTGGAACTCAAGTGAATATTCAGACCGGAGAGTCATCTCTGAAGAGGGATTGTTGATGCTTTGAAAAGGATTAGTTATGCTAGCAAGCGTGGAGGGAGAAGGCGCCGGACTGAGTGGTGAATTTGGGAGATGCCCACAGTTAGACAGTGTGAGAAGGACGAAAAAGTGTTTGATAAGACAAAGGCTTAAACAGAGAGGGAGCAAGAGGAAAAGGGGGAAGCAATATTACAGAATTCAAGGGGGATAATTTCAACAAAGTAGGAGTAAACATTTACAAATGTTGTAGAAAAAGCATGTGCCACGAATTCCTTAAATTTTATAGCAATTTCAAGAATTTGGCATGATTGTCAGGAACATACATATTACAAAAGATTTAGCTAAAAGGATGTTTCTCAGGAGTATATATTTATCACCTTCAAGGACAGACTTTCTAATTAGAGTAATCAAATATTAATTTAACAAATGAGAAGCGTTTGTAATCAGCACATTAAAGAACTCGGCAGAACAGTGCTGGATTATGAAGATAATCTAGTGGCATTTTATCACGCACATAAGAGTAAAAGTTGTTGGGCAATCACTCTTTAATATTCAAATATTCCTTCTTATAAATTATACTCTTTACTTGTTTAATATATTCAGAGAATGAAGAATAAACGTCACTTTGTCCAACTTGTCACAAAAGCCAAAGATACAGTTCAACTGACTGAGAGTTTACTTTTTTGCATGTTTGATGAGTCCGAGATCTAAATGTCAAAGACCAACTGCCTTATCTGACCTTCAATATCTGACTGAGTTTAGCCCCTTGAGTCACAGATATGTCATGTTTCTTAAGCCACTGTAAACGTTGACATCTCTGAGATGAACGCAGATTTAATTTGCTTTGAGTGCAGTTATAATGCCAATATTATTGAGAAATAATTACATATATTCAGTATTAAAATGTGAACTGTAGAAATAATTCCTTTAAGATGTCTGTCTTGAAATGTCTGTATGAAAATGACATCGATAAGCCAAATGGGGTATTTGAGTGAAAACAGACTGATATTCAACAAATTCATACGGCTGACTATTCAACAGAAGATTCAAATTCAAGTGAAGGTAGCCCCATCCAACATAATGTTCATAAACGTGCAAGATTTATATCTATGTCAAGCAGTGATGATTGCGATTCAGGAGATGAAGAATGGAATTTGGAAGAAAAAGAAAAAATTCCAAATGTAAAGCCATTTACCCAAATTGCTGGTATAAACACTTCAGTTTTGCAAAGACTAGGAGCAAATCCTTTACCTCTTTGTGCTTTGAAACAAGTGCTAAGTGATGTTTTTTTGTTTTCTTTTTTAATGATAACTGTAGAAACAAATAGATATGCAAGTCGGAACATAAAGGACCAGAGCTCAGAAAAGGATGAGGAGTGGCTTCCAGTTACAAGAGATGAAATGAAAGCACACCTCTCTTTATGTATCCTAATGTCACAAGTACACAAATCTAAAATAGATATGTGCTAGTCAAAAAGAGCAATGTTAGAGACACCGGTATTTATGCCACCAAATGTTTCTTGGCTGTAACCACATTTTCTTCACTTTGTGGATAATGAGACAGTACATAAAGAAGACAGAATCTGAAAAGTGCGAAGTGCAGTCGACTATTTGAATAACGACTTTGAACAATTACACGCTCCGGATGAAGATGTCTCCCCACACAAGTCACTGATGAAATTCAAAGGACGGCTGGGGTATGAGCGATTTATAACTACCAAACGTGCCAGATATGGAACCCAAGTTTACAAGGTATGTGAGTCCAATACTGAATATTGCACCCACAAATGTTAAATAGAAAAATAAATAGTGTTCTTTTTTTTTAATATTTTTTTATTTATTTATTTTTATTTTTGACAGAGAGAGAGAGAGAGAGAGAGAGAGAGAGAGACAGAGACAGAGAGAGAACTGAACTGGGGGAGCTCCCAGCTCAGCACATGGTTCCGCACGGGCTGGGGCCGGGATTCGATCTCTGGTCCCCGGTGCTGCAAAGTGAGCGCCTAACCCACTGAGCCATCCCGGCTTCCCCAAAGGAGTCTTTGCAGATGTTTTTTTTTGGGTTTTTTTCTGGGGGCACACCCCAGTTCAGCATATGGGTGTGTCTGGGCCAGAGCCAGGATTCAATCCCTGGTCTCCGGGGCTGCAAAGCGAGTGCTTAACCCGCTGAGCCATCCCAGCTTCCCCAAATAGTGTTCTTGCTCACATAGAATTTTACTTCATTTGTATGTCAAGGTGTTAAAGAAATCTTATGGAGCTAAGTACTGCCTCTGAAATGAAAATCTGTCAACTTCATGAATTTGGAATGGTGGTTTACACTCACGACTTACATCTGCCTCTGAAAAATCAAGGCTAAATAACGTCTCTAAGACGCAGCTGCTGCGAGTACTTGGCATAGACTTTGAGTTGAGGCTTTCAGTAAAGATGCCAGGGACTCAATTCAGTTCAACTGAAATCTACCAAGTTACGGTTGATTTATAAAAACAAGTTGGTTTGCACAATATAGGCGATCCAAAGAGTTAAGAGAAATTGGTGAAGGGAGAAAAGAAGTAATAAATTAAAAGACGGGTAAAATTTGTAAAACAACACAGTCTATATTTGCTAAACAAAGTTGGCCCTGAGTTTCCTAGCAGGCAGAGCAAAGAGGCAAGTGCTCCTAGTTAGGTCAGTGCTGTTCTTCACACGAGTACGATGCAAAGTTGCTTAGTGAGAGCCACAGTGCTCCCGAAGCTACAACCCAAGGGGACTTTCTCCTATGGGTCCTCATAAATCTACTCCGTGGCAGATTGGACTATCAGTGAAATCCCTGTTAAAAATGATGATTCGGGATGCTGGGGATGCTGATAGCTCAGCAGGTTGAGCGCTTGCCTTGTAACCACAAGGTCCGGAGATCAAATCCCGGCCCCGGGCCGTGCAAACCCATAGGCTGAACTATGACAGAAATGGTAACCGCCGGGATGGCTCAGTGGCGAAGTTTCTCACCTCCCATGTGGGAGGTCCCTAGTTCAGTTCCTGCCCTGTGCAGCCCCACATCCACCCGTGTGGAATGAAACCATGTCGCATCTAATGATATACAACTATGGAGTCTGCTCTGAGCCCTCCCCCTTCTCTCTCTCTCACCTTTTCTGAAACAATAAAAATCTTAAAAAAAAAAAAAATCAGTATTTGCCAAAGGAGCCGACAGCAGCGTGGTGAAGGTTGTACTCTGCATGCCCGAGGGCAGGCCCACAGCCTGGACCACTGGCAGACGGGGAAGCGCAGGCACATCTGTGAAGATGACCTGACCTAGCTGAGCTCGCTGTGGGCTGTCACCTCGAAGCTCCTACCAATCAGCTGTGCACGAGTCACAGCCTGACACCTGTGAGCCGGTTTTCTCAGTTTAAAGTAATAATGAGTACGATTTCGGTTTGCGGAATTTCAAATACGGTTGCTCGCATATTATCTGATTTGGTCCTCACTGAAATACAGGACGTGGAGGCAGGGCAGGGGTAGTCATTACTGTATAGACAATGCCTCCGGAAGGAAGCGGGCGATCTAAAGACCTCTTTGGGAGCTACGAGTCCATGCCTCTGCCTGTGAGATGGCTGGTCTCTCCAGCCTCTGAGGATCCCAGCCTTGCTGGGATTTGCATCCACCTGTGCTTTTTGGAACGTCAGCTCCCAGGAGGCAGGTCATGGTTCGTGTCAGGACAGCCCGGCCAGGTGCTGTTTCAGTCTTATCCCGATTTCAGGCACGTGTACACTTCATCGTCTGTGTTCTAACTGTTCTTCCCGGAAGTTAGAAGGAAAGCCTCCTGAACCCCAAGTTCAGACATGTACGTTTTGAAAGCGGTCATGCCGGCAGGCAAAAGAAACTGTGATGGGGTGACTTTCAGCTTTGAAAGAACCACTAAAGACCTTTATTTAGAGCCACGAACAACCCCCTCCTTGCCCTTCACAGCACTGATTTTGGGAAGGAAGGGAATGGGTCTCCAGCCTCAGGATTCTTGCCCTCGGAGACTGGGACAGGCATTAGCGGGATTCCCAGGAGCACTCGCCCAGGATTTGCGGTGACTCTCAGCAGGGGCCGGAGGCTGCTGGGAAGATCTGGTGTTCATGGGCTAATTCTTCCACACATTACTGTGGAGTCATTCTACAGGGGATTCATCCGGGTCACGTGTGTAGCAACACATGCTAGAGATCAGAGAAGCTGTTTAATGGCTGCAAAAACAGAGATGCCATGCCGGCGGGCCTGCAGCTGTGACCTTGGCCAGTGTTACCGAATTCATGCTGGCCTAGGGCCAGCAGGCGTCTCAGGAAAGACAAGGACACCCCCACAGCGAGTTAATATTCCTTCATCTTGGGAAAGGGAACGCCTTTTGTTCAGTATTGACAATGAATGAAAGGTGACAATTTCCTGGATTCGTGTACATTTCCAAGTATGGTTTTTTTGCCTCCCACTAAGAGAACTTTTTTTTTTTAATGATTTATTTTATTGAGAGAAGGAGAGACAGAGAGACAGAGAGAGAGAGAGAGAGAGAGAGAGAGACAGATAGAAGGGGGAGGGCCCAGAGTAGTCTCCATAGTTATACATCATTAGTTGTGACGTGGTTTCATTCCACACAGGTGGGTGTGGGGTCACATGGGGTGAAACCGAACTGGGGGCCTCCCGCATGGGAGGTGAGAACCTTCCCTGCTGAGCCATCCTGGCGGTTACCAGTGGTTCAGCAGTTCAGTACCTGGGGTTTGCACGGGCCAGAGTGGAAATCAAACTCTGTACCTCACCATTGCACGGCAAGTGCTCAACCACTGAGCTCTCCCGGCCTCCCTAAGAGAACTTTGAAAGCCCAGATTGGCTGGGTACAGTTAAACCTGGCCGGTGCCAGAATGGAGCAGCTTTTCATGTGAATTTGTTTTCCATCTTTACCCCTAAATGGAGAGGAAAATAGAGTATCTCATCCGTGTTTTTTTTCTCTTTGGAAACAGTCTTCATTATCATCATTGAAGACAAGACACTGAAATGGCATGAAAGCAAAAGGAAGCCAACTTTGAATGCATCTGGGAGCAGAAGCAAAGTAGAAAAACAAACATATCTATGTGTTGAAATGGTACCTTTTTTTGGTTTGTTTTTTTAAGTTTTTATTTATTAATTTTTTGACAGAGAGAGGGAGAGAGAGAGATACAGAGAAAGAGACAGAGAGAGAACTGAATTGGGGGAGCTCCCCAGTTCAGCATGGGCCGGGGCCGGGATTCGATCCTCGGTCCCCGGTCCCTGGTGCTGCAAAGTGAGCGCTTAACCCACTGAGCCATCATGGCTTCCCCTGAAATGGTACCTTTTGGGAATAATGTGGCCTACGCTTCTGAAACGTTGGCATGCCCAGAGCTCACCCCAGAACCTCTTTACCGCAGGTTCTGACTCTGCAGGTCCTCGGTGGGACCAGACAGTCTGCATTTCTAACACATTCCCAGGTGATGCTCATGTTGCTGGTCCATAGAACACACCTTACACAGGAAGGGTTCAAGCCTAACCTTGTCAGCAACATTAATATCTTAAAAAAAATTTTTCTGGATTACTCTCATCAGGCCTTTAACAACACATTTTACTCAAAGTCAAATGTCCATGATTAAAAACTCTAGAAAAGGGGAAGCCGGGATGGCTCAGCAGCTTAAGTGCTTGCTTTGCAGCCCCAGGGTCCGAGGATTGAATCCCAGCCCATGTGAACCCATATGCTGAACTGGGGTGAGCTTCCCGTGCGGGAGGCCCCCAGCCCGGTTCCCGCCCCACACGGCCCCCGCCCACCTGTGTGGAATGAAACCACATTGAAAACGGATGACGTGCAACTGTGGAGACGGCTCTGGGCCCACCCCCTTCTCTCTGTCTCTCTCTATTTCTATCAAAAACAATAAAATAATTCTTTAAAAAACATCTAGAAAGACATCACATTTTCTCAATAGATAGCAAACTCATCTCTACAAACTTAAGAACTCATACAAATCAACACTCCCCAAAAACCCAAAAACCAAAAACCAATGTAGTTGTCAATATGCAATTTGACACTGGGGAATTAGGTGATAAAAGTAACAAAAGCTGATGTTGTCATGGGCTCAGTGGGGGTCAGGTATTGAGCAGTGATGAAATAGATGTCGTTGGTTGGGAAGTTAGTGACGCTTGTTAGATGGTAGCCTAATATTTGATCTGTCACTTGCTGAATCATGTCAAGATTCGTGGACAAACCGAGGGCATAGCTAGGGGGACAGTGAGAGATGTAAAAATCTGGTGAGTGGTGGTTGCCTCTGGGGGCTCTTAGCCAAGCGCTAGAATAAAGATATGAACTTGGCTGGAGCTGCACAATCTGACAGCAGTGACGGAGGGGACAGGGCTTTGCTACGGGATTGTCTCTGCCTGTCACCTAAATCAGCCATGGGTCCTAAGAACGTGAGTCGCACAGACGAAAGCAGTATTAAGAAGTGACCGCAAGCCCGCCCGGCCTTGGCAGGAGGTAAGAATGTGGTCGCAAGCTCTCTTTTCAGCATCTTCCCCATGAATCCAGTGCCAGACAATGAAAACAAATGCCGCTGTAAACATCAGATGCTACCCCACCCAACTTTTCTTTGTTTCAAATGGTCTCAAGGATCGCCAACATCAATTTGAGAAGGAAAGGGTGGGCAGAGTGTCACAGGTAAGAGTTACAAAGAAAATAGCAGGGTGTCTGTGGACGGTTTTATGCTGTGGTCCCTCACACTCTGAACTGACTAGAAGTAAATCGCTTGGAAGCTTTACTGCATTGGGGCAGAAATCTCCACTTGGCCTGCAAAACCATCTGATTAGTTATCGCTCACATGAAACCCTAGGTCCCTGCACCTGCACAAGCAAGAAGCTGGCTGTGGCAATGAGGCACCGTCCAGGGAAGATCCAATCTGCCAATGTTCATGTCTCAGCTCTAGCTATGGAGACATTGGACGAGGAAGAACCTTCTAGAAGTCATGGGGGACAGTGGACAAAGGAGTTCCTCCAAGGTGGCAGCTGCCAGAGGGGTCAGTCAAGGACCAGAGTCTCCTGCCAGGAAAGGGAGTCTTTGGCAAGTCCACCCAGCAGGGTTTGATGCATGCTAGAGCCACACCAACAGCATGTCCTCCTTGTCCTCACTCCCTTTTCTGCTGGGAGTTTTTTATTGTGGTCATTCTGTTCCTCCTTCAGCATATAAATGCAGATACATCACGTTTTGGTTGGTAAACAGCCAGACCGTGAGGAGCTGCCCCTGGGTGTGAGGGAAATGGCTATATATCAGGAGACACAGAGATCCTGGACTTTGAGTGAGATGCAGTAACGGGGTGAGCACTGTGGTGTGAAATGCACAGTCTCTGGAGGGGAGAAAAGAGAGGATGTATAGATTTTTGGGAAGTCAAGAGGGAGACAGGAGCAGAAACTGCTAGGTGCCTTCCCAAACCCACTCTTCTGTTCTCCTCTCACCAAAGAATGCTCATTTTTAAGCAGGCACATTGCTGCCCAGCTAGAAATCGATATTTCCCTGCCTCCCTTGCCGTTTAGGTCTGACCAAGCAATTAAACTGTGTTGCAAGAAACTTCCTGGAGTTCTCCTTCAAAGGGAAAAGCCACACCCTTCTCCCACCTCCCCTGTCCTGCTGATCTGAGTGCTGAGATTCTTGTTGGATCTAAGACTGTGAGAGTGAGGGATAGAGATCAAAGGAGACGGAAGATGTCACCAAGCCACCAGCCCAGCCCTGGATCTCGCCCCCCCCCCCCCCGATTACTTTTAACTGAGAAAGAACTGAAGTTCTATGTTACTTAAGCCACTGGATTTCGGGGGGTTTTGCGCTATGAAACTGACTCTAATCATGACGGATAGACTCTGTCTACGTGATCTGGCCAATTGCACTGGAAGAATATTCTGAGCCTCAGATTTCTTGGTGTGGACTGGAGATCGGGTCCATCATCCACTGAGCTATTTCCCAGGGTGGTTGAAAAGAAATACCTACTGGTATGTTGCCTCCTTTTGCTTTGGAAACAGCCCACATCAGACTGAACTAAGATACAAGCCAGATAAATTTGCAGGATTGGAAACAACTCCATGATGCCTGGCCCAGTTAAAAGGCTTGCAGCGTGTGGGCCTTCTCTAGCTGAGAGCACTCTGCCCACTTTGATACAGAGAAAGAACGGTTTGCGTTGGAGGTTGGGAGGGACAACTCTGTCACCCACACTCTCTGATCTAGCCTCAGAGGCCAGTGTTAGAAAGAAAAGGTGGTTCTATGTGTCCAAAAATGTAGACCAGGGGTCTCCAAACTACGGCCCGCGGGCCACATCCGGCTCGCAAGGCCCTCTCATCCGGCCTGTGGAGACCTTTTTATCTGAATAAAATAATATTAAATAAATAATTAAAAACAACATCTATGTTTTGATTCTTTTTTATTTGGACCTCGAGTGTGCAGTCGGCCCCCAAACTGCTATTTGATTGTTAATGCGGCCCTCGGGCTGAAAAGTTTGGAGACCCCCAGAGGAACCATCAGAAAAGTACTCAAACGTAGTGCATTACATTCAGTCCCGCGATTATTTGTTTTCCTTTCTATGGGCTCACAGTGTGCTTCTCAACCTCAGCACCCCTGATGCTTTGTACCACGTGATTCTCCTCTGTGGGAGCTTTCTGTGCATTATGGGATGTCCAGCAGCACCTCTGAACTCTACACTCTACCCCTGGGGTATCCAACCTTGTGGCTTCCCTGGGCCACCTTGGAAGAAGAATTGTCTTGGGCCACACACACAAGACACTCCCATGAATCACAGCTGATGAGCTAAAAAGAAATCCCATCGTATTTTAAGAAAGGGCATGAATTTGCTTTGGGCTCCATTCAAAGCTGTCCTGGGCCGTGGGTTGGACAACTTGCTCTAGACTCCAGTAGCAATACCCCCTTCCCAAATGTCTCCAGACATCACCAGCTGTCCCTTGGGGGTCAAAATTGCCCCCATAGAGACCATTGGCGTAGCATAACGTTCATCATTAATTTTGTATTGTTCTACAATGTACAGTCTGCTGTTAGCTGGTGTGCTGGGCGGGGCGAAGCCACCGTGGCTGAGACATAGGGCCTCCAAGCATGTTAGTTACCTGTACTAGCCAGAAAAGTTCAAAAAAACAAACACTGTACTTCGATAATTACTGATAAAGGTCATGCACTTCCTCAGTACTTCACATTTACTTTTGTTTTGGGCAAAAGTTGTGTTAAAAGTATAGGGAAGTAGAATAGCAATTCTCCTGTATTTCCTTCCCATCGGAAATTGGGTAATGCATTCAGGCCATGTTTTTATAATTTTGATGCATAGATATGTATCTCTAAACAATATCCGGTGTTGCTTTGGGTATTTTAAATGATTTACGCACAGTGATGCCTTGGAATTAGAACCTAATCCATCCCAGAACCCTGTTCAAGTTCCAAAACGTTTGAGTTCCAAGACGAGTGGGCGTTTGGATAAAGTGATGGGTCGTACCATCTGTTGATACGTCCCATGTGAACAACATGTTGGCATTCGGGTTCTGAGGCAAAATTTGCTTGATTTTTTTGTTCGGATTCCAAGTTGTTCAAATTTGGGGGCATTCGGATTCTAAGATATCACTGTAAATGGTATTACGCTGTCTGAAACTCCAGAGCTCATTTTTGTGATTGCCCTACGTTGCGCCATGTAAATCCGGTTAACTTACTTTAACTTGTGGATAGTATTCTATTGCGTGAATGTGCTGAAGTGTATTCATCCATCTCTTACAGGTGGATGTTTGAGTGGGTTCCAGTTAATCTCTCTATTATAAAGCAACCATCCAGGAAACATCTTTATATGTCTTGGTGCACATGTTAGGAGTGTCTGTCAGAAGTAGCATTGTTGGATCAAAGGCTGTGCCTATTTTAACTTTCCTGGAAAATGCCACATTGTTCTCCGAGGTGACTGAATCAATGTACATTCCTGGAGAAGCACATGAGAATTCTGGATGCTCCACGATCCTCCCTGACACTTAGTGTAATCAGAATTTTAGAGTTTTTCTAATCTGACAGGCGTGGAATGTCTCACTTAAGATTGGTTTACATTTCGGTGTTTTTAGGGAATTGCACATCTTTTTCTATCTTTGTTGGCTGTAGCGATTTTTTTTCAGTGATATATTGTTCACATGCTTTATTCGTTTTTCTGTTGGGTTGTCTTTGAAAAGTGTGTTTAAAAGTGTGTTTCATATACTTGTGCTTTGTTTATTTTATTTATTACAAATATCTCTTTCCAGGTTTTTGTTTGTTTTCACTTTTTCTAATTTATATATATATATTCTTTTATTATTTGTACCTTGTGGACCTTATTTAAGAAATCGCTTCCTCCTATTTTCCTAAAATCAGGAACAAGACAGGGATGCCCCCTGTCACCACTGCTGTTCAACATAGTTCTGGAAGTTCTAGCCAGAGCAATCAGACAAGAGAAAGGAATAAAAGGTATTAAAATTGGGAGAGAAGAAGTTAAACTGTCACTCTTTGCAGATGACATGATCCTGTATGTAGAAAACTCTACAGACTCTATC